>CAIGRL010260274.1:0-17528 GCA_903798325.1 Fraxinus xanthoxyloides | reverse complement strand
AAAATTGGATGATTTTAATTTTTGAGCAATAAATTTTTCTCAAACCGACCAACCGGGTTGGGTTGGGTTGGATTTCTAACAAACCGACAATGTTGGGTTGGGTTTAGGTTGGGGCAAAAACCTACCCAACCCAACCCACGCCCACCCCTAGGTTTAGCCTCAAGGCAGCTGAGGTGTGCTTTTCAGGGTATTTATTTATAGCCCATAAATGATGAGTTTTTTTTTTTGTTCTTTAGTGTTACTTTTACATTGAAGCAGAAGGGGAACAAGATTGCAACTTTGCAAGTTGAGGATGATGGGTAAAAATGAGAAGAGACTAAAACTGATAGTCATGAAGATGATGATCAAGGATTTAAAATCTTGTTAGTAGTGATAATATGGGAGACACGCGGGCTGTTTGTGGGTATCTCTTGGATTATGTCTCAAAATGCCTCGAGACATACACATTGCCTCACAGAGGTACATAGCTTCAATATCCGATTAAGCCTCTTTTCAAATGTGGCTTGGAGCCTGTTTGAGCCCCATTTTTCTTAAAAATGCATTTTGGAATAATAAGTTGATGGTGAATGTGTGGTTGAAAAATAAAGAAAAGTTTTGGATTTGCGTATAATAATATTTTATGGAAGAATGTGTGATTGAAGATGAGAGAGAAAAATGTATTTTGAAAATAATGGGGATCAAACAAGAGCTAAATATAGTAATTTCACCCAAAAACAATAGTAGAAATAGATAAATACCTCTTTCCTTTTAAACTAAAAATTGTAAAATTGGTCCCCAACCTATTATCCCAATAGCAAGTTGGTACCAGACCTTTTCATATTTAAACCACGGCTCTCATGAAAACACATTTCACTTCCAATTTTTAGACAATTCCTCAAATTGGAAAGGAAAGAATAGCATCAAAAGGTTGGACATGCGAGAACCATTCGACAACTTAACAAAGATTTGGATAGTTATCATCGTCGAGAATTTATTGTGCAACAAAAATGAAAGGTTAGGAACCAACTTAGTCCTTTTCAAACGTTGAGGACCAACTTACTGCAGAGGTAGTATGTTGGAGACTAATGATGCAATTTTCTCCACTTTTAACACTCAAAGTGAAAGATTCAACTATCTTATTCATGAAAAAACAATAAAGATTTAGTTTTCTTTTTCTGTGATCAAACATCAATCAACTAATAATTTAAAAAAAAAATGAGGAGAGTTTATTTGCATTAATGTATTAAACAGCACAATTGAAGACCATGTTCCAGATAACAGGGCAGTATTATAAAAAGTTCTTTTCATTTCAAAGTGTAAATAATAATTTTAACCTGACCTGTAAAGTTTGTGAAGGAATGCGGTCTCTTCCACACTGATGATCAGTGAGCAACGACATTTCCGCAACCAAGGAGTTGTGAAACCTGCAAGCATCCCTTTGCAAGTCAAGAGCCTGTTCAACAAGAAGCACCAATCGTTTTTCTTGAATCATCACCGTAGAGGGCAGCAAAGTTTTCAATTCCTCCAGTAATTTTTTGCGTGACCTGATCCTTAACCGTTGAGCAGAAGTTCCATCAAGAGCAGTCTGTGGTGGAGACACAATTAAAGAAGAAAGCTCATGAAGTCTATTAGTATGTACACACAGAGGTGCAATCTCAGTTCTCAGTGTCTTCAAAGCATCCAAGATTTTTTCTCCATCCAAAAGTTCAAAAAACTTTTGCTCCAATATTACAAAAGATGCCAACTTAACAATATTTTCATCCATTAGACCAATGTTATGTAATGTGGCTAGACTTCCATTCCATTCACCATCAATAATTTGCTGCACAAACAAATTAACAACAGCAGAGTGCAAAGGTATCCCTGACTCTTCCTCTAGATGTGCTCCCGTCTTTTCATAACCAAGAGAATATAAAGCCTCAGCAATAATTCTTACAAGTTCAACTTTCTTAACGACTCCTTTTACACCAACAACCTCGTCATCCCCTTGAGATTCTAGGGGTAGAACCATTGAATCGTTCGATAAGCACCTAGCTCGTTCTCTAATTGATGCACTGCTGGAAAAACTGTCCGATTCTTCAGATGACACTTTCATGCGTTTTAAGGGTGGATCTTCATGCTCTACACCTCCCATGAAAAGTACACCTCAGCCCACATAAATGCAGTTAAAGAACCCAGAGGAAAGATGAGATCTTTATTGTAGAATCTCTATTGAACCACGTATAGTACTCTGCAGCGAAAAATGAATAAAAAAAATATGAGCAAAATGCTTACAACAATCATACAAGGAACGAAAGGAACATAAACATATTGAATTTCGAAATAGAATAAAGCCCCTATTTTGGCCCCAAATTTTTAAAATTCATTTTTCTCTAAATTCATTTTTAACCACACATTTTATGGGTCCTACAACTTTTACCAACTTTTCAATCACACATTTTATCAACTTTTATCAAAATTTATTAAAAACGGATTTTCAAGAAAACCAAAGAGGAGCAAAATATGACCCTACAAGGCATTCACATCCATATATCTAGAGCTTAAGAAAATGGTCGATGTTAAGGAGATTGACTCATGCAAATCACATTCCTTTTTGTGCTTTGAGATGTGAAAAAGGTAAAAAGGAAACAAAAAAATAAAAATAATTAGAGCTATATCAATTCGTTCGATCCGCTTGGTCCACTTATCTGGAGGACCCCAGTCTGCTTTTGAGGACAAAAATATTTATTTAGATCCAACTAATTGCCTAAGAAATTAGACAACATTGATTTTTTGCCATAATCGACAGAATCATCTGCAGAAGTGAGATAAACATTATCACCTTCAAAATTTCCATGTTAAGACAACTCCATAACCTGACAGAAAATTAGTTTCAAAATTCACAGAGTACAATGGCACTCAATACTCATGCTATTTCGATATAAACGTATCCTTGGTGTCACAGAGTCAATACTCAGACAATTCTTCACCCAGCTATCGCACTAATAAATTAAAATCGCACTCAGCCCCCAAATGCCCATGAAAGCAGCGGACAAAGGCACAAGGACACATTTGAAGGTACTAGGCACACAAATATGAAGGCATTTGGCACATATAAATAAACATACACACAGAAGCCAACAATTATGCGTATGTCACAACTTTTTATCTCTCTCAAACAAAGAACTTTCAAGCAATGGTGGACTAACAAAACTCTCTACTTTGTTCATCAGCAGCCAACCCTGCAATTGACACCCCCAGCCACTAGGGAGTGTTCATGATTCTAGCATTGGCCACTTGGCCAAGCTGAAACCACCCACTAACCCTTTCCTCTAAGTTAGCTTTTTCACAACCACCCTCAAAATGATCAGTTTAGGGATCATCGTGTGTATATGTTCCTCAAATTCAGGCATCTAACTTCGCACATTAAGTGAGAGTCCATGCTAACTACTTCCACAAGGTTGCCTGCAGTCGAATTCAGCTAGGGGTGGGCGTTTTAACTAGAGAAAAATTAGGAATGAGAACCGATTGGGTCGAAGATGGTTCTTGGTTCGTATCCAAATGTGAAACCAAATTTTTCCTCATAATTTTTTTTACATTTTTATAATTTATTCACCCTAACTTAATGACTCGTTGGATGCAAAAGAAACGATGGGATGGAAAGGAAAGTCGACAATGTTAATTGTTTTACTATTTCTAAAAGAATGAATTTATGTTGTTTTCAGAATTTGTAAAAACTAGTACTTCTTTGTTGTTGTTTTCTAATTTTTGGTTTTTAGGGTTTGTAATTTGGATATTGGATAACATTTGGTGGCATATTTTGCAAGATATTGGATGTAATTATGCTAAATATTGAATGTTATTATGCTATATATTGGATACTATTTGGTGGCATATTTTACTTTTTCTATTTCGGCTAAATATTGAGAAGATAATTTGAATTGATCTCACAATTTTTGAAAGAATATTATGGGTAGAGCTAAACTCAAACCCAAACTGATGGTTCGATTAGGGATCGATTCCAGAAGTGTAATAGAAGTGTAATAGGTGTTTCCAAATATTGAAATATCGGACCGACCCACCCGATGCCCACAACTAGATTCATCCATGTCGCCAAGTTCCATGTTTGAAGGATCATGCATTAAAGTTGCCCATATGTCTACACATATTTGGGTCTTTACCATGCCATGCTTCCCAACACCTCTTTCAATGAACAATGACCTTTGAACTCCAACTTTAGGACTCAAATAGAGCCCTCCAACTAAGAAACTTGATGCTTCTAGTTTTGGCAACCATATTTAATGTAACTCTCTTACCAAAGTCAATATTGAGAAAAACTTTAGCCCAACGATGACTAAGAATTCACTTAGTAGCCACAAAAATGCATTGGAAGAAGGTACAGTTGAAGGCACTGAACAAAAAGATGACATTCAACATAGGAATATAATTCAAGGCATGGGATACGGCAGATATAGGTAAAGCTGAAGCAGAACAACTTCTCTCTGCTTGACACCGAAACAGCCTGCCCCTATATGCGGAAACAAGTTAAGGGTGATACCAAACTGCTAGGGTGTGTTCGCCAAGTTAAAAGAGCCTACTAGCCATATAGTTGCCAACAGCTCATTACGTTATCAGAAACCACCTCATGAGTCAACACAGTTAACTAAGGGATCAGGGTTGCCGTGTACAATTGTCCATTTCATTTGTACACTGAATGAAAGTCCATATCAGTCACTTCCCACAGTGTACACATGGCGGCGATCAACTGCATTGGACAGAAATCCACAACTGTAAACTCTGACATAGGAGTACCCCATCATTTGTATATTTCCATCGAGCCTCAATGCACACTGAGCATTGCATTCACATTGCGTGCTGAAATTTTTATTACAGGCTGGGCAATCCACCCATGCCATACACCGACATCTGAAGACAGTCGCAACACTCAAACCAACATTGGCTTGTTTTCCTTATCATGGAGTACAACAATGAACCCCCCACCCCCAAGCCTCGGCATGGAGCAAAGTAACAACACCCATGCCTTAACAATTGCTTATCTCAAGGGGCTAATACTTGGCTAGTGAGGATGCACCAACACAAGGAGCATATATATGCCACCAAAGGTTGCTAGCATAATTGCGATATGCAAAATTGCCTTAACCTTTGCCAGGACCATCAAGCTTACCAAAAATAAGACCCATTAAAGGTAACAAAGAGGGAAAAGGTATGAATTTAAAATTCTCATTGATGATTACACATCCAAACATATAGAGAAGCCTAGTTCAGGTAGGCTGTGCATAACTCAAAAAGAAACTTATCAATCAAACATGTTCCTCAATTTCCAAAAAAATCAATTTTGGTTAAATAAGAAAATTAAAAGTAAATTGTCCAATGTTAAATTGGCATCTCAATCAAGTACCTGGATCATTCGCAACAATGTCAGTTGAGAAGGATGACAAGTAGAGATAGTTATGAAGTGCCAAAGTCAACGATAGCCAGATATGAGACCTCTAGTTAATAACTATCGAAAGATGATTGCTCTTGGTATAGTTTGGTTCAGCTGAATGTTACCCTTGATTCAGTAAATTCCTAATTTGAGCTTTCTGCCGCATTTAAAAAAAAAAAAATTATTGAATAGTTTAGAATCAACCATTCCATTGAGTTTTATCCCCGTTGTTTTTTGTTTTTCTGGTATATATGTTAATATACATCTCTTACATCACCAGCTCTGTCACTTAAAAACTGTATTGCAGCACTCAATTAGTAAGTAAATGGTCCTCAGGCAATAACAATTACCATATAACATATACAATAATTCCTTAGTTCCTCATCAATTGTCCAGAAAATATTTTGGGAAGCAAACTAGCACGAAACTCTAGGTTTGAGATTACTTCCACAGACTTCGGGTTCACCCCAAGAGGGAAAATTATTATTATTCAAGACCACACAGAGTCAACCAAAAATGCTCACTTCAACAATAAATATCAGAACTTTTTCACCAAAGGTAAGAATCTCTTATGAAATGTTATCTAGTCATTATAACCTCATTCCTGGAACTTCGGCCAATTCACAGTTTGTGGTAAATCTATTACATTCTCTTAATTAAATCTTCTGTTGTTCCTATAGGCTCAAGTTCATTTAAGTTTGGTGTATGATCTGGTCAAAACTTAATGATTGGTGATCACCCAGACAAGTCTTAATAATCATTTGTTGACATTTCCAAACCGACCACGTGTAAGTTCATTTGCCAGGTTTCAGCAATTAAGCATGGAAACAGGCACAGAAACCTAGACCTGCCCAAAGATAAAATTACAGCTTCTAAAGCTCTGTGAAAAATTGAACAATATACCGAGTTTGACACCACCATACAAGTTCTGTAAATCTAATATACATGGGTAACATTGCATGTATTGAATCATATAGTATAACAAACTGAAACCTCACTTTATGAAATCATCTACAAGAAATTGAAATGGCAAAAGAGAACTGAACACACGCACACAGTCTAGCAGTCCCAAAAAAATGATGAATAACTGAAACCATTCACTTACTAAATTAATAGTTTTTGAGCAAGCAAACACCCTGAAAGTAGAACCAAGAATTTCAAGATAACCCCACATCAGAAAAGTATTAGATTCTTTAGATGGTAATCTGATTTCCATCCAACCGAATCCAGCCAATTAATCCGAAAAATGGTAAACATTGTAATAAGTTTCTGTCACATAATTCACAAACAAAATGATGGCAACTACAGAATTAAACCCATATCAAAACCCAAAAACAAGTAATTAAGTAAAACAGATGAATTGGGAAATACCAAGATTATCAATTGATTTACAGAGAATCTCAAATAATCAGAAAACAATTCTCTTGATATTCAGATCGAGGCAACGAAAACCAGAGGCGCCGAATGTAATAGGGAAAGGTTAAGGGATATACCCAGGCTAGATATAGAAACAATTTATAGTTTTTCTTCCTTTTTTTCTTGTCCAGAAAGTTAATAATAATAACAAATGTATTTAAGGTCGGTTTGGTACTGCTAAAAATTTTGTTTAGAATTTAAGTCAAAATAAATAATTAAATTTAATACGATCCGTAATTTTTTAATCATGCAGTTAATCAATTTTTATTAAAATCCGCTAAAATTTGATTTCAATCTCTACCAAACAAGCTTAGCCCCTGTTTGGTACACATTAAAAAATTTATTATCATTTTTCTACTCATTTTCAACTACATTTTTTCAATAAAATAATATTTTTCATCACATCAATAAGTTTTTCTTCTTTTTCAACCGCACAATCTCCATCAATTTATTATTTCAGAATACATTCTGTCAAAATAATGTGGTTCAAACACATATGTAATTGAAAATCTAGAACCAATAAAAAGATTTGAATGTGTATGTATTGAATGTTCGACTTGGTCAAGGTTGAACATTTTTTCACGAAATCGATGGAATCGGATTAGAATCAGATGGAATCGGTTTGTTCAGCTTCAATCCCTCTACTAAATGGGTTGATTTTAGGACTATGTATCAAGAATCGATCGGTTCCGATCCAATTTGTGGTACTACCTTGAGAACCAATAGTAATTCGATTATTCCGAATATCTCCTTCTGCTGATGCATTTTACTAAGATGTACCATGTTTTTGAATATTAGACCCTAAAATTATTCCACACCAGAATTTTACTTTACATACGTTCTTATTTCTTTTGCAGCTAAACCTAACGATTAATCCAAATCCAAATCTAAATACTTTACCAATTCGTAGTTTTATTGTAATCTTAATAAAAATATATATTTTTTTTTAATTCATCTTTCATAAAAACTCAAATTTCTCGTTATTTTTAAAGTCACGGGTCATCTACAATCTAGATCATTGAGGATTATTAAAGATAATCAAGTTACAAATATTATATGTATTTTTAAATATATATTATTGTATAAATTTTCTTAAGAAGTAATATTCTATCTAAATTTCACTTTTTTATGCTGTGCTAAATAATTGATGCCTTTTTTTCTGCCTTTATGAGTTGATCATGAACTTTGTAGGGAATTTTTGTTGTTGCTTTGTTTAATTGATTTTTTATTTTTTATTTTTTTGTATTGTTAGATTACAAGAATGACAAGTGATTTTATACTCTATTTTTAATTAGACAAGTACTTTCATGCTTTATTCATGAGTAAAAAGGACACAGACTCAATGGACAATGAGTAAAAGAACGGCTAGGGCGCATGCTCGGATTCTTACGAGTGTTGGTTGAAAGGAGATGACAATTGTCTTCTCTTGTGGATATAGATGCAAATAAATGCACATTTCATATTATGTATGATGTAATTGAGATAAATAAGGTTTAGTGCATTGCTAACACTTATAATTATAAGTTAGTCGAACTCTATTTCTATCCACACACGGCTTTTGCCTACTTTTTTTTTTATCACAGTTCTTTGGTACTCGCTTCTTATAAGCACTTAAAAACTTAGTCAATCAAACACTTTATTCTTGGAATTGGTCTATGATACTTTTGTCTAAGGACTTACGATGACTGGCCATCGAAAAGGTCTTGGTAGGCAATATATTCCCAGCTATAAGAGCGTATATTTTGTATGGGGCACATGTATTTGAACTTCTTCAAAAAAAAAAAAAAAAGATTCCAAAGAAAAGATAAGATTCTCATTAGACACGACCACAAGTACATTACTAGAATTCGAAATGTGGAGTAAAATTATTAAAGTAAAGAATAATGATTTTGTGTGAATTGATGAAAATGAGGTATGTGAAAGAGGGATAAAATGAAAAAAAAAAAATGTAAAGGTATTATTGATCCAAAAAGTATTGAAGAAGCTAGAAAAAAAAAACATTAATGGCATCATTCAAATTTCATATAGATTGGTTTGATAGTGATCTATGGCTCATAAAATGCTCATATGCACAATTTGTTATGGATGTAAATAAAACCTGATTGCCGAAAATGGTCGTAGGTAGGTATTTCGTGCTCGATCAAATTGCATGTGTGCACAAAAATAATGATGTACCATTGAATTTTGTGGATGAATGTTACGAATTCGAGAGGAACTTAGGTTGGATTGTGTGTTCAAAAGAGTTGGTTTTTTATGCGACGCCGTCTTTAATTGGATACTAGTGGTAAGCACGTGTGTTGCACGCACGTCTATGCATCAGATGAATGATATGTGTAATATTTTTGAAATAGTAAAATTACTTTTGAAAGTAATAAAAATGGCTTAATTAATAATTTCTCTAAATTTATATGAGATTTATAAATTTCGTGGATCTTCTATGGAGAAGGCAAGAGTTTTTGTACTTAATATATAAATTTGCATATTCCATTTTGGTTTTCCTCCATTGTTTCATTTTAATTTCCTACATTTAGACAATATTTTTGTTACTATCTTTTAAGGAGGAAAAAAATCACGAAACTTATAAAAATGTAAGGCAAATTATGTAGAAAAATCATAACCGCACTTCACACCGTCAATTTTGCAGCCTTCAAGCCTTGTTTTACTCTCTCAAACTACACATAATTTATTTGATCTTTTTGAATATAAATATGCCAAAATAAATTTAGAAAATAAAGTATGTACACATGTGAATATTAGAATAAAAAAATCGAGAGGGTACAAAGAATTGATACAAACAGGATATTCAAAAAGCTCGTGGACATTGGAGGCTGGGTGAATCATCATTCCATCAAAGGAGAATTGTGGTTCGCCAATTAACCCTTGTTTGGCCCCCATTAGAATTTTAATATATTTTTTTCTCTCTTCTTTTCAACCATATATTTTCCAACAAAATAATATTACACGTAAACAAAAAAAAATTCTTTTCCTTTTTAACCACACCTTCTCTCAAGAATTACTATCTCGAAATACATTATTTCCAAAATCTCATTAAAATGAGGGCTACACGAGGGCTTAAAATGTCACTTTCATGATTATGGAAATTAAAGCTTAAAATAATTAAATTAATACTGTTAATTAAATTAAAATAATAATCTATTTAATTTCTATAAATGTTTATTTATAGGCCATCATTTGAGCTCCTTAAACAACATCCTTTTCAATTCATTTTGAATTAATACTATTAACACTACACCAAAAAACACCTTTTGTAGCAGCCAAAAAAAGCCGCGGTAGACCTTTTGCAGCGTTTCAGCGTGTGTTGCGGAGGTCAGTGTTGCTGTTGAGGGAAGACTTTTTGCAGCTTTTTTTAAACGTTGCGATAGACACTTTTGCAGCGTTTTTTAAACGTTGCAGTAGACCCTTTTGCAGCATTTTTTAAAATGAGAATTTAAGGTCATCCTTTAAATTCCTCAAACAACGCCCGCTTTTCAATGTCATGTTGAATAAATAGAGATATAGTCTGTTACATATTATATTCAACATACTTTCTGATGTGTAGGCGAAATCTCTAACACATGCACAATTCTTTTAAATGGATGACGGCAAGACGTTATTTACTCTTCTATAATGTTAAACATTTTATCTAAAAGTTTATATATGTCAAATGTCTATCATTTAAATATTATTTTCCACATAATTAAACTCCTTGTACTACATTATAGATTACCCAAATATAGTACGTATAATAATGTAATTGCGGGGAAAATTAAGCTTTCATGATTTTATATATTTCCAGATTAAAGTTTCTTATTTTTAGTAGAATAAGCTCGGACTAACAATTAGATTGTTCGATCTAAAATCGACTTGACCGTATGCAAATATTGAAGCTTGAATTTTAGGTCTGTTCGGACCCCCTTGATAGATCTATAAGGTGTATACTTGATTGTATTTTTATTAACGTCCAAGGGTTAGTTAAAAAACTCGAAAGATCAAACAATGGTTGATTGCTCAAATAAATTTGACCCAAGACTAATTAGCTTTGACCTGGGTGAACTAGTGATTGGAGTTAGCCCTTGTTTGGTGGGGATAAAAATTAAATTTTTAGTAATTTTTAATAAAAAATGATGAAATGTATGGTTGAGAAATTGTGGTTTACATAAAATATGATTGATATCAATTGTTTACTTTGACTTAAATTATTTTTTCTCTTAATTATGGGCTTTGTAATAAATTATGCAAATTGGAATCCAATGGTTTGCTTCGGCGTTTTCGGATAATGATTATGAGAATTTTTTTAAAGCGTCGATTTTGAGCATTTATGAGAGGTTCGATTTTAGGTAATTTTTAGTAGCTATTTTTAAAAACAGTCCACCCATATTTTAAAATGTATTATCTAGCGATTTTGAAAGCTTTCTTAAAAATAAAATTACATATGCTTTTATAAATAAAAAAAAGGTAAGTTCGTGTAAACAATTTGGAGAAAATGTATATGATACTCGTTACAATTTAATATAATTTTACATAGCTTACTTCATCATTTTCGATTGTGTATGAACAAACCTTTGGACAAGTTATTGTTATTTTCAATAAGCTCATGCATGCCAATCATTCTCTATTGGATTAAAAGACGAAGGGAAATGAAGATAATTATTAAACTAATTTCTATGAATAGGTACATCTAAGCTCCTTCTACTAAATCACTACTCTCTTAAAAGAGAGGCTTTCAAGTTCACTATTCATTTGGAAATCATACTCACAGATTACTGTTTCACTGCCGAACAAAAGAGGAAAACAAAAATCAATCCTTCATTTATATCTCATTTATTTGTTGATTGACTCATTCAACCTATACCATTCATAAATGAACAGCTTAGGACCTCAGTTGTTGACTACTGGGTTCTATCAACTTGGGGAGGAAGGTTTCTTTGGTGAAAAGCAAGCATTTGTGTTCCCCATGCACATATATGGCTTTTCATATATGTGCGAAGAAAAAATGCACTTTATATTTCTTGCCCACTACGTTCTATGAATACCCGAACATGTGTACAAGTTTTCTTCGTAGTTCGTTGTTCATCTAAAAAAGGCAAATTGTGTGGTGTATTTCTTAGCCATTAAGTTTTGTTATCACCGGACACGTTTATAATTATTATTCATTGACCACCGAACTCCTGCGCCTTCAATTTACATGTACTAATGAACTTATTTAGTTCCCTAATTCCATAACAATCATAAAGAAATATTACATGATTTCCATATTTTGACAGAAAATTGAAGCACTCAATTTCCTTACATTAACGTCCTGAATCATCACTATATTAATTGCTCCATCTAGTCCATAGTTTTAGTAATTTCCGACCGAGTTCCTCCCTAGAATCAGGCAAGTTTTCTTCCCACGCCTCGTTTCTTATTAACCCATATTGTAGGCATATTGAAAAAGTGTTCCCATACATGTTTGTTGATGTTTTCCTTTCCTTATTACAATGAAGTTGAAGATTCGCTAAAGATGGATTATATCATGTCCGGTAATGAACAATATAGTGTCAACATAAACAACTCTTTTCAAAATTCACCTACTACCGCAATTCCAATGGGAGCCACATGCTGATTCGATCTGTCACCAACAAATGCGACGACAGACATATAGGAGGAAACAAACTCAAACTCGAAAAATTGATCGTCGTAAAAGGATAACTAATTCTATGTTGTCGGATCAAAGCAATTCCATCTTCCCATATGCAGCTGATTCTCAAGTTGAAGTTCCTATTCTAAATTAGGAATCAAATATTCAATTGCATTCTAAATAACAAAGAAGTTTTGCTTTATCAAATATGCCACTTGCTCCACATATATTACCTTCATCTTCCGACAGCCAATATTGTGGTGCACGAAAATTTTACAGAGAAAGTAAAGGATTTTGTTGTCGCGATGGAAAAGTAAAAATTTCTATACATGATTCACCTATTGAATTATATGACATATTTACATCTAAAAAAGTTACATGTATGGACTTCGAAAAGCTTTCACGCGGGTATAACAATCATTTTGCTTTTACTTCATTTGGTGTAAAAATATGATAAAGAATTATTAAAAACTTATAAAGGTATTTACACATTTAGAGTCCANTCTTCCGACAGCCAATATTGTGGTGCACGAAAATTTTACAGAGAAAGTAAAGGATTTTGTTGTCGCGATGGAAAAGTAAAAATTTCTATACATGATTCACCTATTGAATTATATGACATATTTACATCTAAAAAAGTTACATGTATGGACTTCGAAAAGCTTTCACGCGGGTATAACAATCATTTTGCTTTTACTTCATTTGGTGTAAAATACGATAAAGATCTCTTTAAAGCATATAAAGGTATTTATACATCTAGAGTTCAAGGACAAGTGTACCATTATATAAATCAGCTTATAATGAAGTTGAAAATCGTATGAGAAGTTCAAAAAAATTTCTTGAATCTACTTTGATTACACTAATGGAAATTCTTAAAGTTAATCCACATACTAGATTTTTTAGATCTTTAAGTTATATGGCTAATTGGGATGACCATCAAATACAAATAAGATGTGGTTCAAGACTTGATCAAAGAATTTTCAATACTCTTTCAGCATCTCAAGTAGCTGCAGTATGGGTCGAGGATAATGAGAATACAAATATTCGTACTTGTGATATTACTATTTACGATCATTCTGGTGATACACACAAACTCCATTATTATTACGGTTGTTATGATCCATTACAGTACCCTTTACTTTTTTCATTTGGAGAATCCGGTTGGCATGAAGGTATTCAAAGATACAGGAAAATGTCATTGCAAACTCAAAGTTTGCTCACTGATATTGTCTGTAGCGACACATTACATTCTACAGTAGACCTTATTGGGAAAGAGTCAACAGGTTTATTAATACACATTTTCCTCTTTTCCGTTCCTAAGTTTATTCTTATACCAAATGTTATATAATAATTTGATATTTCTTGTCTTCCTCTTTTTGCGGTGCTTACTGAACGAAGAAACGGTGTCATGTTTCTTGCCATGATATTATTCGTACAAGTTATAGATTTGGCATCCTGGTAAGTGTGTTCTACTTCATGCTGGTAGACTTCTCCAACAATATATTGTAGACATGTACATTAAAATTGAGACAACTAGATTGGACTACTTCCGTAACAATTAAAAACAAATCCGTGCAGAACTTTACCAAAGTATTATAGATAGTGTTCAAGATGGGAAAACAAGAGGTTACAAAATTGGGAAGAAAAACATTCTTCCACAAAACTTTACATGTGGTCCTAGAGATATGTTACAAAAATATTTAGATTCAATGGCTATAGTACAGCGTTATGGAAAATCAGATATATTTTTAACATGTAATCCAAATTGGCCAGAGGTTAAGAAAGAATTGAAACACAACGATGAAGTTCAAAATTGACCGGATGTAGTCATACGTATATTTAAAGCAAAATTAGAAGAGCTAAAAATGATTTATACAAAGAACATATTTTTGGTTATATTGTTGCTCATATACACAATATTGAATTTCGAAAAAGATGGCTCTCACATGCACATTTATTATTAATTTTTGATGTTGCTCAGAAGATTTCTTATACCGATTAAGTTGATAGGATAGTGTCGTGCGAAATTCTAGATAAAAATATATATCCACATCTTCATGCAGTTATTATAAAACACAATATGCATGATCCTTGTGGAAAGTTAAATCCAAAAAACGTATGTATGTTAACATCTAACTGTTGTCAAAACAAATATCCTAAAGACTACTCTACCAATACTATACTTAATGATAACTCATATCCATTATATAGATGTCATAATGATGGCTTTTCTATTAAAGTTAGTGGTCAAATGTTAGATAATCGTGGGTCATACTATATAATCCTTATTTGAGAGCAAAATTTGATTGTCATATTAATGTTGAAGTATGTTCTTCTATTAAAGCAGTAAAATATTTATACAAATATGTGTATAAAGGATATGATCGTATTAATTTTTCTATTGACAAAAACAACCTAAATAAGGAGATAGACAAAATTTTTGCTTACCAATCTGTTAGATGGATATCTCCACTTGAAGTTATGTGGAGAATTTTTTCTTTTAACTTATCAGAAATTTATCGACTGTTTATATTGTGCAACTACATCTTCAAGATCATCAATATGTAATGTATAATAATAAAGATAATTCTACCAATATTATTGGGAATGAATATACGAAAAGAACAATGTTAACTGAATTTTTTCGAATGAATGACGAAAACGAATTCGCTCAAACTTTATTGTATCAAGATTTCCCCACTCATTTTGTGTGGAATGAAAGTAGAAAAATTTGGACACCCAGAAAACAACATACTGTTATGGGACGAATCGTGACAGTTAATCCATCTGAAGGAAAACACTATTTTCTGTGTATTCTTCTTAATCATATTAGAGGTGCAACATCGTTCGATAATTTACGAAGTTCGAATAAATCAAGCATTCTTACATATCGAGAAGCACCGCTTGTACATGGTCTCTTAAGTGGTGATAATCATTGCGACAAATGTTTATCTGAAGTTATTTTGTACGAAATGCCTACTTCTTTAAGATGTTTGTTTGCTACACTTTTAATGCTTTGTAATCCTAATAATCCAAAACCATTATGGAATAAATATAAATCGTACATGATTGATGATTATGTGCATCAAAATATACTTGTTCAGGCAGCTCACTTAAAAACTTTAGAAGACATCAATTCTATATTTGAATCATCAAGGAAAACGATAAATGATTACGGAATAGTCCTATTTGTTGTACATATGAACAAAGTTCAAAGACTGACAAGAATGATTACAGAAGAAACAATGTACTCATTGTACTGTGGTACTGGATAAATATTTCCTTCTGCAGACGCATTAAATAGAGAACAACAATTTGCGTACGATACAATTATGGAGAAAGTAAATTCTGAATTAAATTGTGCTTTCTTCATTGACGGCCCAGGAGGCACAGGTAAGACTTTTTTATACAAAGTATTGCTAAATGATATACGAAATCAAAATCTTATTGTTTTGGCAACTGCATCTTCCGGAGTAGCTGCATCTCTACCGTCTGGAGGACGTACAACCCATTCATGATTTAAAATTCCCTTAGAAACAATTGGTGAAGTAAATTGCTATGTTAGCAAACAGTCAACTCTAGGAAGTTTGTTAAAATTGTGTAGGTTAATAATTTGGGATGAAGTACCCATGGTAAATCGCCGTGCTATTGAAGCTGTTGACAAAATGCTTAGACGTTACTGATAGTAACTTGCCTTTTGGTAGGAAAGCGGTTATTCTCGGAGGGGATTTTCGACAGGTTCTATTGGTAGTACCAGAGGGAAAAACAAGATATAATGAAGGCTAGGTTAATTTTCTCAAGCATGTGGCCTTTGTATATACAACTACCTTTGGTAGAGAATATGATAGCGAAATCAGATCCTGCGTTTTGTGATTACTTACTTAGAATTGGAGATAGACGAGAGGAAGAACATATTTGTAATTGCATTCAACTTCCAAATAGTATAATTTTACCATTTCAAGATGAAAAAATATCCTTAAAAAGTTTAATACGTCATGTTTTTCCAAATATAGAAGTATATGCTTATAATTTACATAACATGGTAAACAGAGTTATTCTTACGCCTTCAAATGAATATGTTGACTACATTAACAAAATTTTGCTTAGCCAAATTCTTGGTGATATTTTCACATACTATAGTTTTGATGAAGTAATTGGCAGATTGGAACAGAGCTTGCAGGAAGATTTTTTGAACAGTTTGACACCAAATGGTATTCCACCGCATGAATTGGGACTTAAGGTAATTGTCCAGTAATGCTATTGCGCGAAATATCAACCCTTGTGAAGGTTTATGCAACGTCACTCGCCTTACTTGTTGAGAATTTGAGAAAATCGTAATATTGGCTGAAATCACAACTGGTGAATATCATGGAAAATATGTATTCTTGCCAAGGATACCTTTTACACCTCTTCATAATGATGAAATTCAATTCAATTTAAGAGGACTCAATTAACGCACAATGTCAAACCTTAGATTTTGTTGGTTTATATCTTTCAGACCAATCTTCTGTCATGGACAACTATATGTGGCATTATCGAGAGCAAAAACAAGCACATCTTTGAAAATTTTACTGAAACAATCAAACGTGGACAACTTGCACAACACATGTACTAATAATGTTGTGTACAAGGAAATCCTTTTATTTATACATCCATAGAACTACACTCCTTTCATAGGTATATATATTTACTTATATTTGTAAGTTACTTCTAATTGAAGTTAAGTTCTTGTGTTTCAAATTGATTTCCTTAACTAGCAATTTCCATTTAATTGCTTATATATTTCGTTACTATATTTCTACTTACACTTTGGCATAATGATTATGAAATTGCACTTTTATAGTCAAAGAGGGGTGACTTCAAACTTACATATGCTCGTGATTTATTTACAACAGTTGTCATGTATTGTCTCTTCCTCCTGCTACATATATGTTCATGTCAGTTTTACTGAATGTCAATATTAATAATTGTACGTTTAATATGTAATTTTTATAATGATGAACTGGTGCAGAATTTCGTTTACAAACTGAACATGAGTTCAGGGGCAGAGCTGGGCTTGGTCCAGTGTGGGCACAGGCCCACACTAGA
>CAIGRL010260270.1:0-10944 GCA_903798325.1 Fraxinus xanthoxyloides | reverse complement strand
AGAATGATATTTTTAATGGGAATCAAACGGAGGCTTAATGAATTTTGAAAAATTGACCAAAAAAAGGGGGCCAAACATTTAAATTACAAAAAAGGGCCCATATAGATGTATCTGGTATACCAATGACAGTTTGTCCTTTTGCCTTTTTGATTAGGCAAAACCCCTCTGTTTCTCTCTCTACTGTTTTCTTCAGCTGCTGTCCCCACAGACACCTTCCAGCCAATCAATTCTCTACACCATTTTATTTCTTGGAACTCTCTTCTTCTGTACTTTAGCCTATTGGCTATTACTCAGTATTTTCTACTCCCGTAGATCTCTCTTAACCAACATAACTGAAATAACATGGATGATTTATCTCTATAAACTCAATAACTGGCTTCGATTTTATCGTTCTACTTTTAACTCTCTTTCTCTCTCTAGTGAAGAAAAGCAGCCACAAATTTCTCTCTCTGTTCAAGAATTTCAAAACAATCATCCCTAAGTAAGTTCTGCTCTTTCAACAAATCCTGAATTTTCTTTGGTTTTAGGAAAATTATGTTCTTGATTCTTCACCTCCTGTCAAACTACACACGGGTCAGAATATTCAGTACGCACTATTAGACATGACTCGATATTTATCGTTTCTATGATACTGTTCATTACGCATAATATCGATTCTGTTCCAATTCTTCTTTGATCTAATGCTTATTCCTTCATAAGAAACTTCCACCTTCTATATATTTCCTCCCTATTTAGTCAAGTCTTTTGCTACCTAGGTTTTTCGGAAACTTGACTAATTCATGCCCAGATACAATGAACAGTGGAATGAGATTTTTGTCTCCTCCATCATATGTCGGTACATCAAATTGGCTGTTTCCAGATAGTATGGTGACAAAATGGACTCCAGAAGAGAACAAAAGGTTTGAGAATGCTCTTGCATTATTTGACAAAGATACTCCAGATAGATGGTACAATGTGGCAGCCATGATCCCAGGAAAGACTGTAAGTGATGTGATCAAACATTATATGGAATTGATGGAAGATGTTAGTGATATAGAAGCAGGGCTAATACCAATACCTGGTTACACCAATAGTTCTTTCACATTGGACTGGGTGAGTAGCCAAGGCTATGATGGGTTGAAACAAGGTGTAGCCCGTAGTCAAAACTCGTCCACTCGATCTTCAGAACATGAAAGGAAAAAGGGCGTGCCATGGACCCAAGAAGAGCACAGGTAATTTGTGTTGAATCACTTTATTTAAAACTTGGTCCTCAACGCGCCTGACACTTCCAATTTATTTTTTCATCAAAAGATCAGATGCGTGCATAATTTGCATATTTGGGTGGTGATAAGTTTAACTTGAGATCTTTGCCTGGTCTAGTACCATCTTAAACTATCCCGTCTATGGGTTTAAAAACTCTTTGTAATTGGGTAGGGACTGGGAGCATTGAATTAAATCAAGATCTTTGTTTGCTCTAATGCCATGTTGAACATAGTGTCTAAAACTTTCTAATCTATATATTTGTAGCAACATATTATTTGAAATGTTACTCTAGTTTGCCACGATTATATTATAAAATAGAGTTGAGAAATCCTAACATTCCAGTCTTGATTTTGGAAATCTGAATTACAATGAACTGCCTTATAGAGGGACATAATTTGACAGTATCATCGTTTCATGTTCTATGGCTGATTCTGCTGAACACTCAAGAATCCGTTGCAGAATTGATAAGAGATGATTGAATAGCGTTAAACAATATTAAAGAAAGAAAAAGATGTTCAGTCTGTCGAGCCCAAATCCATATTTATTGTGTAATGAACATCACGTTCCTTCCCACGTTATACTTTTCCTTCTAGTGGTGATGTTATCTATTGATGGTGAAACCTCAGGCAATTTCTGTTGGGGCTGAAAAAGTATGGAAAAGGCGACTGGAGAAATATATCGCGCAATTTTGTAACAACAAGGACTCCGACTCAGGTTGCTAGTCATGCTCAGAAGTACTTTATCAGACAGCTTGCCGGAGGGAAGGATAAGAAAAGATCGAGCATACATGATATCACAACTGTCAATCTTACAGAAATGAAATCAGACAAAGATAGACGCCATTCATCAGATAAATCTACCTTGGTTACACACTTTCAACAGAAATCAGACTCTAATCAGCCAAATGAAGGAGTGACAACGGCATTCAACGTACCAAATAGCAGCCTGATCACGACACATCTTCGAGGCACTCCTTCGTTTGCAGTACTAAATCAGCGTAACCATCACATTCAAAGTATTAGTCCTCATGTACTCGAGTTGGGACATCATGGTGCAGTTTTTCAAATGCAGCCCACCCCACACAAGCGATTTCACAATGCAGCTAGAAACCAAGTACAGAGTTATTCAACATCATGTGAATGTCTTAATGAAGGCTAAAGTTAGCTGATGTTACTGAGAAACTAGCACAAGACGCACATGTTAGCAAGTGTATCACTATGTTTGGTACGCAATATGATTTATCAGTACAATGAACGAGATTTTAGCATATCAAGATTGTGTTTCATTAATAACACTTTTGAACGAAAGGTTCATTCTGGTGACGAGGGATTATAGTATGGCTAGATGCTGCATGAAGAGTGATACATTTTCAAGACTAGTTTACTTTGAGCACGAAGTAAATGAAAATTTGGCTAGAAAAAGGTTCTTTGGAAATGAGTTTAGAGCCAAAAGGCATATAAAAAAGAATCAAGAAACGTTCTTACATATCATTTTTCAGTATATTTATTGCAAATAATTGAAGTACTATTTGTCTATCTAGAAACTTTGTTATACTTCCTACCTATCTTCAAGATCCCTCTGTATTATTAGCTTTTTGGTTATAAATCATCNGAGGGATTATAGTATGGCTAGATGCTGCATGAAGAGTGATACATTTTCAAGACTAGTTTACTTTGAGCACGAAGTAAATGAAAATTTGGCTAGAAAAAGGTTCTTTGGAAATGAGTTTAGAGCCAAAAGGCATATAAAAAAGAATCAAGAAAAGTTCTTACATATCATTTTTCAGTATATTTATTGCAAATAATTGAAGTACTATTTGTCTATCTTGAAACTTTGTTATACTTCCTACATATCTTCAAGATCCCTCTGTATTATTAGCTTTTTGGTTATAAATCATCTGTGCAAGTCTTCAACTATTATGTGCTGAATGCTATTCTTGAATAAAGTGGCTACTGAAGTACCTTGTTTAAAAGGTTAAGTTATTAGAGCAAAAATATTTATTTAATTATGTTTGCATAATGTTTATAGGATATTTATAATCAATTAAATCACTTATCCACTTATTTATCACTCATTTCTATCTATTTATAATTTAAACTATTTATAAAGATTTCCCCCTCAGGTATGCGATGCACTTTTTATCATTGGGGTCTCACATTTTTAAATTTTGACAAATAAAAAGTGACGAGTCGTAAAATTGTGTTACACTATATCGAAGTGTCGAGTGTGTTTGAACCACATTATATTTTGGAAGAATGTATTTTAGAATAGTAGATTGATTGAGAACGTGTGGTTGAAAAAAAAAAGTTATTGATGTGATGAAAAATATTATTTTATTGAAAAATGTGATTAAAAATGAGTAGAAGAATGAGAATGAAAACTCAAACAGGACTTGTTTCAAAATTTTAAATTGTTATACAAAATATATTTATTTGTTTAAATGTAAAATCAACAACAGTAACTGAGAAGATGGAGGATTTGATTGCTATGGCACGACATACTGAAATTTCTGTGTTTTATGATGGGAAATTGTGAATAAAAGTGGGACAAATTGGCCTATTGTCGTATGCTTAATCCAACTTGTGAGTCACCATCCACTCAATTGTATTGTAAAATTTCGTTAAATGAATATTCGATAGGCAAATAACCTTGCTCAAATGAAAAAAAAATTAGATCTCAACTCGATAAGTGGATTAAATTAATAATTCCGATAAATGTATAAAATAATAATTTTATTCAAAATAATAGGACCCAACGAAAAGATAAAATAATAATTTGCTGAATACAAAATTTTTATAATGCATATTAAAGAAACTTTTTACTTGACAACCTCAATTTTTTGCGATTCAGGTTTTTGTTTTTTTTCCCCCAGAAAATATGCATCTAGAATTTTTGTACTTTAACTAACTCAATCTCATCTCTAATTCTTTTTCGATGCATATACCACATTTGCTTCGCTTTTTTTTTTTTTTGTTAGTAGAAATGACTTATTTAAGGTTTCAATATTTGAAAAGCTTCTTTTAGAGGAACAACTGATAAAACACAATTATCATCTAAGTCATTACATCCTCTGAATTGTATTCAATAATATGTGTGACGATAGGCTATTCCATTATTGTATCGTTTTCACTAGAATAATTCAAGAGTTACTTGACATCCATCATATTTTTGCAGTGTTGACTAGAAACGATTTTATGTAATCAATCGATAAATTAATAACGCTTCTAAAGTAATAATTCTTCTCGATCCTAATATTATTACTTTTTAGGTTATTCTTGGTGTACATTAAGGTGTACATAGGGGTGTCCATAATGAACATTATGGACACCACTACATGGTCATGTACATCAAGAATAATCGTTACTTTTTAGAGGTCTTTTTAATGTACACTAACATTACTTTTCCCATGTTTCCAACTTGGCAAGGCAATGAATTTTTTTTTTCACTTCCATGGCACTCACCTGGCCAAATTTGACCATTGTGAATTGGTTTTTATCATTCACTTCTGTTCAACTGGATCTATTTGAATATTGAAATCAATCTCCAACATGTTCTACTGAAATCGTATCACTCTTATAAACAGGAAAAAAGAAAATTGCAAAAGTTCCCATTGTTGCATAATAGGTTCTTCTTTATTGAAAATAATCATACCACTTTCTCTTGTTGTTTGCTAACTGGTGGTATATGTTACCATTACTGTTGCTAGGACAGTCTTGAAAAAGCCTCATTGTCCACCCACATTATTTTTGCATACTATTTTTGGTCCCACCCACTAACCAAAGAATTCAAATTTGAAGGCAACAAGAAACTTTTTAGTAAATGACAAACTAACCCCCACTGTTTCTTGTCAAAGAATCACCTTTTTTTGCAAGTTGCATATTGGCTCACTTTTACTACTTTATTCTTAATGTGATCCACAAACCCCCACCCCTCACACCTAATATCACCACCTAAAACTTTTGGTTTTCTGTCCTTTATTCCTTTCATACTTGATTCTGATACATTGCTTCAGAATGATCTTAAGTTTGATGCATAATCTTTGTAGTATAAAGTAAAAGTTCTTAGTTCTATATAGATATAAATTATTTTTCATTATTCCATATACTTGTGATCTCTATACTTATCTAGATTCGTTAACAAAGGCTTTCGTTGGCATTTTGACTGTATTGAAGTGATTTCTACTGAGGTCCATTGTTTTTGTGCTTACATGAATAAATTCTGAGCTTAAACTAATTCGCGATAAAAGGATAGAACGAGAAGATATTGATGCTTATCTATATGAGGATCTTTAAAAATTATTACGGGCTATGTTAGTTTTGGCATATCTTCCCCTCTTTTAATGAGTTCTATAAAGGTGCATTCGCATTATGAACAAAAACATCTTTAAAACTCTACAGAAAACACCACTTAACTCGAAACACATGTGAAAAAACTTGGTGGGTAGAAAACGAAAGGTAGAAAGAAACAAGAATGAGAAGTTAGAACATAATCTTTTAATATAAAATTATCATTTGCTTATACTAACATATAAAACAGATGGTAGATTCATATAGCAAATTAATATGAAAAATCTAAACTTGCTAATGTTAAAAATTCATATAACTCAGTTGTAAGGATGTATAAAATCTCATCGATTACTTGTGCTGTCCACTTCCTTTTTGAGAGACAGTAGACAACAAAATGTATACTTACTCCTCAAACATCCATTGTCAATAGAGATTAATTCTCCGATGACCTGTGATTGGATTTTTGTTTTGATCGTGTGGTATGCGGGAGTCTTGTATGGCGATGACAGCTGATGGCAATCCATATTTGACAACGTTGTGGTTTTGCACAGATACGCACACATACATGAACAACAATTTTAGTTTGTAGATATTAATTGGACTAAAGATTAGTTGAAGAAGGTACAATAAGGTTGTTAATGAATGATGTCCCTATTTGTCGGTCGAGCATCAACGTATAAAAGCCGAAGTACTGAAAATGACCAACATGAATGTAGACTCAAAGTTGAAATGGTAACACCTACTCCATGTATGTCGTACTGGTTCGTGCAGCAACATTTGTCTGAAGAAAAAAATCGTGGGTTCCACATGTTGAACTTCCTTTCTTTGTCTAGAGTTTTTCCCAGCATTCGAGTCAAACGGAGAAAGGTTTGGCTCCCGAGATAGTCCTCGATTACCATTGAGATACAAAATTCAAGTTAGCATTCTATCATGTACAGAAGAAGCATGTAAAAGTAGAGAGAACTAGTTAATGACTTCCCATAATATTATGACTGATGAGAACAAGGGATTAAGGTCTTCTCAAGTTCTGAAACATTTCCATTAAATTCATTATAGCAAAAGAGATTTCACCTTAACCATATAGGTACATTGTGTGGAATATAAATGAAGAATCAGACAATCCTTACAAAGAAACTTAATATGTATAAGTTGAAAGAAACAGCACAACCAAGCTAGCTTTTTTTTTTTCTTCTCCTTTTTTTTTCTTTTTCTTTTTCATTTTTTTTTGTTTTTCACCTTAAATTACTCTGAAATTACATCTAAATCAATACAATGTCAGACCATTCTTTAAGGTCAATGTGGTACAATCCGGCACATCTGTTTTTTAGCTAAACCAATTATAAGATTTTTCACTATCCAGCAAATAGAACGAATCACTTATAATTCAATTGCACGGACCCGAGGCTGGAATATGCGCTTAAACAACCACTGGAATGGCCGTAAGAACTGGGCTCTCTTCTTCCGCCAGAACCAAATCGCAGCATTATATTGTTCGTTACGTATCTTCCGTGTGGCTGCCCTCCAATCAAACTTCTCCATTTCGACACGTGCTGCTTTCCCAATAGTTTCTCGATGTTCTTGATCGTGCAAAAGGGGTTTCAGTTTGTTCAAGCAGTCGTCCAGGTCTCCAGGATTGAACAAATAACCAGTTTTACCCTGCTGTTCTTCGGGAATGATATCGGGGATTCCTCCGGCACGAGCAGCCACCACTGGAAGTCCTGATGACATGGCCTCCAAAACGACAAGTCCAAGTGTCTCTGATTCTGAAGGCATAACAAAAACATCTCCACTAGCATATGCCTGTGAAAGCTCTTCTCCTTGTAACATTCCTGTGAATACTGCAGGCATGCCAGAGAACATCCTCTCCAATTCCTCTCTAACAAAGAAACAACATGCAATTAATATATTTGTGAGTCATCTTTAGTCAGGAACAAATATTAGTACATTCTTTACTCTCTAACAAAGAAACAACATGCAATTAATTTTTTGTTACTAATCTCAAAATCACGAGGACCTTCGATGCCACTTCAGTGTATATTAGGTGAACAATACCGTGCAAGGACAATTTATTAAAAACAAAATTTTAGCTTATTTTCTTCCTTATTACCACTGTCCAGAACTATCCAGTGATTCCTACCAAACACGCCATCAGTGTCCACCTGTTCCTCTATCCCTTGGGGTCCAACAAGTTAATGAACTTCACTAATACCAATTATCAGAATTTGAAACGTGGTTGACTACTTGTGATTAAATGATCAACGTGTAAATTTCAAAAATTGTCAAAGCAAACAATTAACAACCATATATGGAGTGGAAATCCCAGATGGTTAATCCGATTAACTATCCCATTTAAAAATGAATTCTTCAGCCAAGCTGTTTGTCCTAAAGTCTGCCGATTCTGGGGTGGCCTTCTATAAACTGTCAATTTCAGATGGAAAATATAATTTGGAAGCAATGATTTCGGAACAAAAGCAGCTAAAAGATATTGCATCTCACCTATACGGACCATCCCCAATAAAAGCAATCCGAGCTTCTGGAAGCCTATCCATGACACTGTTCCATATATCAATCACAGAAGTCAGTGGTAAATTAACTACTACACTCGAAGAGGACTTCTATGAGCAAAGGTTCTGCCCAAAATTAGAAAAGAAAATACCTTTTGAGGAATTCCAAGCTCTTTTCAACTCCAAGCCGTCCTACGTGGACTATCAATGGCCTGTCAGGTTCTCCATTGCTAATCAAGAATGAAATTTTGTCAAGAAAAGTAGAAGCCAACTACAAAGTTGTGAAAATAGCACAGCAGCAGCAGTTCTTTACCTTAATCTCACCCGCATTTCGTGGGATCGAAAACGGGGATGGAAGCTTTCAGAATCAACACCCTTATTCCATAGACGTATCCTGTTAGCTGAATATATGAAAAGGAGATAAAATAAATTTCAACACTCCAGAGACATGAAAATTGCTATGAAACACAATGTATGAGAAATACGTAAAATAAAGTGAAATTCTATTGGGATCTTAGGAAAAATGGATATCTTTTCACGCAGGACAGTGAGGCTATGGTATATTGATTCTAGGAACTAATCAATTGGGTTCAAGATTTTAGTTTCAATATTCACCTGCTGTCACCCTAGCAGCTTCAAGATCCTTCCCGATGGCAGCAGAAGGCACTAGTGTAAGATCAGCAGCTCGATGAAGAAATTCTGGAGATACATCATTAAACATTCATTATCTTCCACTACGCCAAAATTTAAATACTGAATTATGAGAGGAAGGAAAATCTCACATACTTATAACCATCCACATCGGTTGGACCAGCCAACTGAAGGTGTATCTCGGTATGTATCTGCATAAAATGAAATATGAATCAGCTCACATCCCAAATTTCATACATTTTACATAAGAGTAGAACCATAATGAGCCAACATTACTCTTTTATCCCACTTTTCACGATTAAGTTACTGGATGTCGATATGAAGAAGAAAAATAATTATTGAGGGAACCAAAGAATTTCAACTTACACAGGAACATGGGTGTGATATGACATCACTATTGGCACAGACAGTAATTTTGCAATAATGAGAGCACCAAAGACCTGGAATACAAATAGATTATTAAACAAAGCAACATGGGCTGGTTTTCCTTTAGGAAGATTTTTACAAAGAAATATATAAAATATTTGGATAAAAGGAAGAAGGAACAAAAGAAGCTGATGAAGACACACCATAATACCAGGAGATGATGCATGTATAATGTCGGGCTTGAATTCAGCAACTGCCGAGATTATTCTTGGGCTGAGGGCCAGGGACAGGGGTACCTTTTGGTACCAGGGAAACGGGAAGCTGCAAAGAGAGTCAAAAACGGTTAGCTTATAAAATAAAGGTAACATACATAGGCAAGTAGCCAAGCAATACAGGCTATATCACTTCAGACCACATGATTCGGTCATCCCTTAGTTTGGTTAATTATTAAAAACGGGGCATTACTCATCAGACAAGAAACCATATGAACTAACCTCCGTGAGCCGATCAATTTTGCTCCATAAAATTCATCCGGCACTCCTTCATGTGTTGTCACAACCATCACCTGCATCCAACATCCAAATGTAAGAACAGAGATTAACTCTGTGGAAACATCCACAGAAAGTGCTCAAATGCACACTTCAATATAGCTACCATGAATATTAATTCATGTTAACACTTTCACTTCGATATGGATCACTCCTTTCAAAAAACGAATTAACAAAATAATTCTTTCGACCTAATTAACTAAAAATGAAAAATTAGTTTCATTATCTAAATATGACTTCTCATAACTTATTAAAACATTAAGTTCAGTTTCGGAGAGCTACAAATATTAAAGATAATGAATCTCTAGTTAATAGCAAGTAGTATCTACGAAAATGCGAAGAAAACATACCTCATCCCCCATTTCACGTAGATATTTAATGAAATTCTGGAACCTGTTCTTATATCCAGAGACATAACTGCATGCATTTTGAAAAGATCAATCAATCACTATAAAATACATTTTATCTAACGAAAGAAGGGCAATGTATGAAATCAGAGACAGTGGAAAGACATCTGGACAAAACATTCCCAGGAAACAAAAATGAAATGCATAGAAAGGACAAAATTTGAAGATAACTGATTGAGCCCTGCAACTCAAGTCACTCGAAATTACTAGCAAGAAAACCAAATGTTCAATAAAGATGATTGATGAGAGTTGCACAAATTGATTAAGACAAACAAAGCAAAGTCTTGGAAAAAAGAAAAGAAAAAACTAAATGATGGCCAATGGGTCTGCAAGTTGTTTACTTGACCCTACAAGTGTTATAGCCAACTAATGGAAAAAAAATGAACACATGCTCTGTGTTTGTGTACCATAAAAATGAACTATTTAGCAAGTTTGCAAGTTGAATATATATAAAAACAGAAATGATGTAAATTAGCTTTTTGAAAAGATGATTAATTTAATTTACAGCATAAACATTAGGCACACAGCCCAAGCAAAAACCTAACACATAATCAAGTCATAAGCACCCAACTTCAAGAAAACTAAAAATTCGTACCAAGGATTGAAATGAAAAAAGATTCCCATATTAAATATCGAACATGTGGCACCTCATAGAAAAAATTAAATTATTTTCTTGCAATTATGTTTAGTAGTAGTTTAATATCTGCACAAACCATTATTGTCAAAGTGTTGGAGATGCCAACTATCCTAATCCTACAGGAATAAAACCTTTAAACTTCAGCTGTTAACAACTATAAGTTAATGTTAAGAAATTATTGTCCAAAATGACCTCTAATCAATTCCAAGTCAGTAAATCTGGCTGAAAGCACAGGTACAATTAAATACTAATGAAAAATAATTAAAAGAATCGTGTTAATAATGCAATTTGCACCACAATCCT
>CAIGRL010260227.1:0-15846 GCA_903798325.1 Fraxinus xanthoxyloides | reverse complement strand
CATCAAAATTTTTCATCTAACACTCGAGCTATCATTTATTACTATTCATTGAAGTGTTAACATCTCTTAGTATTTAATTTATTTGTATTATTTATCAAGAGATGTATTCAATTGTGAAATCAATTTAATTAAGTGGGAGTCATATTAAGATTCTGTAAAGTTTAATAGTGTGGGTCAATTGAGGTCCCCGTGAAAACTCGATAGTCTGTTGTGTTGATGTCATGTAAAGCTTAACATTGTATAATGATTAATGCTTCTTATTTGTATGTCATCTGAAGCGTTGTAAATGGTTGAATTGCACCATAAGTTAATCAACATGGTGAAAATGCATTGCTCATGTCGGAGAGCTTAGTAAATGAGGACGTAGATCATTATTTTGAATCAAACTTCGACAATTATATCGTTTGCATCATTTCTCCCTTTTTATCGTTTTTATATTTGTACTTATTTTTTAAATGAATCTATTTAATCTTTAATTGTTTGAATTTAGATTAATTTTTCAAAAAAGCTTTAAAAACCAATTTACTCATCTCTTAGTTATTCTTGGGTTATTAATTATTCTTCTGAAATATTGAAAAATATAACTTATGTTCTTCACGAACAAGTAAAATTCTTTTGAAATATTAATTAGAATGTTGTGTTATTTCAAGAACAAGAACAATTTATTATTTAAAAACATTAGCTCTTCAGTTATTTATAATGTTGTATTACTTCAGAAGCAACAATAATTAAGAATGCATTCAATGAGTGATATTTTATTGAAAAAAAGATGAAACGTTCAATTGCACCCTATAATAATAATAATATTAATCTATAAATACAAGTAAATTAACTTGAATTCATTAACATGAATTGAGTTGAATCGAAAGTAAAAAAAAATTAATGACGTAAATTCATTAATCGTGAATTGATGAATTGGATGCATAAATAATTATTATTAAGGAACACGCACACAGACAATACATGCAAATCAATTCATTAATTTAAACCAATTAACAATCATGTATGACGCCGGAAAAATGATGATTTGATTTTGCATGAATCAAAACAAATTAAAAAGAAAAGGAGAATTTGAATAAACACGATATGACCACAGAATTAAAGCGAATTTATATGAATTGAGGAACTATGACTGTAGCATGAATTGATTGTGGTGGGACCGATTTCTCTAGACAAATTATGGCAGAATTATGATAGATAAATATACGAATTAATGATTGTACTACTGATTGTTGAAGAAGTACCTGTTATATGAAAAAATTCACATACTATCAAATTGATTTTAGTACACGTGATAAATAATTTAAAATAATTATTCCCTTTACTAAATTTTGAAAAAAAAAATTAAGTTTTCGCACTTTATGAAATAAAAATAATAGAATCAGAAGAGAAAAAATATAAGAATTAAAATTCAAGTATATATTTTATTGAAAATCAAGATTAATATTTATACGGTTTAAAATAAGAGTTACGGATAAACAAGACTTATCTATCTCCTGAAGCCGGCCGCCAGGTTCCTCGCCCTCGCCTGATCTCCCTTGTCTAAACAACCCCCAACTCATCTTCTCGGCTACTCTATCCCCAAATCCCACACTGCAAAAACGTCACTCTCATTGATCTCGCGCTGAAAATTTCATTCTTCATTGTTTTGGTAATGGAAAAGAATAATGATGGAATATGAGAACCAGGGCTATGAAGAAGCCCATCTTTACGCATCAAAACAAGAAATGTCTTCATTAGTCCTCGATGAAGATCCATCACCACCGTCCGACGGCTCAAAGTCGTTTTCTGATGACCCCCTTTCATCATCTCCACCGTTCGTTGAAATTCAGACCGACGATGCTGATCCCCTACACTTGCCTTCACCGAATGAAGTTCTTCCCAATCACAGCTCCATTAATTCCATCCTCGAACCTCCGTCTTATGCTGACGCCATTTTCCAGTCTTTTGACTCGGATTATGTTGATTCTGCTGAAGTCAATAGCCAAGATCAGTCCTTGTCAGCATTATCATCGTTTTCGTCTGATTATGTTAAAATCTGTGTTTCGGATCCACAGAAGGAGCAGGAGCAATCTGGGTCACTTTTGCCGGGAGTGAGTTATTATTTCACATATTTGATTACTACTTTCACGAATTTGCCGGAGTTCAATGGAGCGGAGTTTAATGTTCGAAGAAGGTTTAGAGATGTAGTGACTTTGTCTGATAGGATATCAGAGAGTTATCGCGGGTTATTTATACCAATTAGGCCTGATAAAAGTGTAGTCGAAAGCCAGGTGATGCAGCAGAATGAATTTGTGGAGCAAAGGCGAATGGCCTTGGAGAAGTATTTGGGGAAGCTGGCGGTGCACCCGGTGTTAAAGCGAAGTGAGGAGCTACTAGTATTTTTGACAGTTCCAGGGAAAATGCCGCTGGCAAGGACAACTGATGTGTCATCGAGGATGTTGGATGGTACGGTGAGGCTGCCCAAGCAGCTGTTTGGCGGGGAGAGTGCAGTTGGAGAAGCCGCGAAGGTTAGTGAGGTGGTACAGCCGGCAAAGGGCGGAAGGGATTTGTTGAGTATTTTCAGGGAGTTGAGGCAGTCCGTGGTGAATGATTGGGGTGCTACAAAACCTCCTGTAATTGAGGAGGATAAGGAGTTCTTGGAGAAGAAAGAGAAGTTACAGGATTTTGAGCAGCAGATAATCAATGCGTCTCAGCAGGTTATTTCTTATCCCTGTTATTATTATGTATTCTTGGGTCAAAGATTATAACTTTTTACACATATATTTGTCGATTTATTTTCGTATATTTTTGTTGAAAGGAAAGAATTAGAAATATGACTTTTGCATTAAATTGATCCTCAGGTTTCGAAATATTATTTAGTCAACATTCAAGATGGCATATTGAGAAATTAGTTAAAATTTCAAGGTCTGATTTATGTTTAACTTACTGTTTTATTTCAAGATCTAAATTTGTTTGTATTGCAAAATAATATTCAGCAATTAGTTGAGATAGCAGCTTAGTTTGAGTGTAATGAAGTACTTAAGAAAACTGTGGTTTTCTAGTTGGCAGACTTTTCATTTGCTAAATCCACAAATAACTCTGTTACCAGCTCAGTGCCGAAATCTCCTATTTTTGAACTTCTAAATGGAACACTTTTATGAAACTCGATGATTAATTACTTCTATAATTTCTATGGTACAGGCTGAATCTCTTGTTAAAAATCAGCATGAGATGGGGGAGACTATGGGTCAATTGGGATTGGCTTTTGTGAAGTTAACGAAATTTGAAACGGAGGAAGCTATTTATGACTCTCAAAGAGCATGTGCTGCGGACATGAAAAATGTGGCAACTGCTGCTGTCAAAGCAAGCAGATTGTATCGGGAATTGAATGTTCAAACTGTCAAACATTTGGTAAAATCATTTGGATATTTCTTTCCTTGTTTAATTTGGCTTTCAATAGTGAGTTTCACTTGTAAAGATCTGTTGGGTGTGCGTGTTCTTTTTTATTCATGCTTCTTCATTTCACACTGCTGATTTCTGTGACTGAAATGAAACATTTTAGTACAATGCAGTTGATTCATGGAAAGTAAGATTTTTTTCTGCTTGTCCTCGCACATGTCCTAACGATCTCACTCGTGTTATTTGTGCAGGATAAGTTTCATAAATACCTTGGGCTGATGCTAGCTGTGAACAATGCATTTTCAGACCGAACAAATGCTTTGCTCACAGTACAGACCCTTCTTTCCGAATTGTCATCTTTAAATTCAAGGATTGAAAAGCTTGAAGCTGCTTCATCCAAGATATTTGGTGGTGATAGATCTAGGATTCGGAAGATAGAAGAGCTTAGAGAAACTATAAGAGTAACTGAGGAGGCTAAAAATTGTGCTGTCAGAGAATATGAACAGATAAAGGTAGGTTCTTTGATCTTAATAGTCTATTGAAGAAACTTTTAACTAACGTTATTTGATTTGTGTGCCTGATTCTGTGTCTTGAATTTCTTTCTAAATTTGAACATCTGTGTTTTTCCTCTTTAATTGTGTCGAGGTTTTTCTATCTATGAGTATTACCCTTTTTGTGGTCAAGTTAAAATATATTGTTTCCGTTTCCTCTCTGCATTAAAAGTCACGTGAGTTGGTGCCACTAACATTAACCGTCAAAGAAATAACTAAAAGGGATCTGTATAGTTAGGCCATTAGGGGTGTGGATGGAAAAGAATTACTAAAGCCCAACAATCAATGTTTTAGAAAAGAGCACCTCTAGATGTTCTTAGAGTTGAAGACCCAAATAATCCAAAAAATATGATTAATAATCCCTCAAACACTTGTGCTGAACATTCAGAGTTTGCAAGTTCTCCGACAAGCCCAACAATCTATGTTCTATCTCTCTTCCGACATTTCTGTGCCAAACAGGGTTGTAACTTTGCAAGTTAAGAGGTAAAGAACTACATAATGAATCAATTAATAAGGGATACTAAAAGCTGGAATTGAGCCAGTGTTAAAGAATGGTGGGCAGAGTTTGTTATAACTACCGGTTTTGTTTGGGCTAACCGAGTCCAATGGANCTAGATGTTCTTAGAGTTGAAGACCCAAATAATCCAAAAAATATGATTAATAATCCCTCAAACACTTGTGCTGAACATTCAGAGTTTGCAAGTTCTCCGACAAGCCCAACAATCTATGTTCTATCTCTCTTCCGACATTTCTGTGCCAAACAGGGTTGTAACTTTGCAAGTTAAGAGGTAAAGAACTACATAATGAATCAATTAATAAGGGATACTAAAAGCTGGAATTGAGCCAGTGTTAAAGAATGGTGGGCAGAGTTTGTTATAACTACCGGTTTTGTTTGGGCTAACCGAGTCCAATGGATATAGGAATGAGAGACCACCACTGGGTATCCATTTAAAAAGTCTGATCTTTATGTTTTCATTGGAATATCAAGTACAAATATAACACCGATAACAGTTGGCTATACGCCTAAAATCTCTCCTACAAATTTGAACTGTTTAATTGCCTACCATGTACAAAGTGTTGACCTAATGATACACAGAAATACAAATAATTACATAAATTATAGCGAGTCATACCCCTTAAATAAAGGATACATCATATACTCTGAATTCAGGATTCAGCACTCAACTCAAGTTGGATAAATTTCCTCCATGCCAGGGTTCTCACCTTGGAATAAAATGTTGGTCTAATATTCCTTTTCGTGAAAATTCAACTAGGTGTAACTTGGAAGAAACAAAGGGAGTACAGATTAGGGCATTTTTATTTTCTCGTCGATGAAGTATCGGTCTATTTCGATGTGCATGGTTTTGTTTTGTTGTCCTGGTTAATCATGATATTATGATGTGCATGAATGATTATGGATGTGGTCCTGTTAAACAGAATAAAGCCTCATTATCTATTCAATTTTTAATTTCTAGTTTTCCCAACAAGATTTTAATCTAAATGAGTTCTCAAATTCTTAATTATGGCTCAAAATGTGGCTTCAGTACTGGTTCTAGCAGTAGCATTCTGGATTTCACTCCTCTATCTTACTGAATTGTTGCCCACAAAGGTACAATATCCTCAGGTAGAACTTCTATCAGTCATAGACCGTGCCTGTTAAGAACTTTATAGACTTAAACTCTGATATGTTCACCTGAGTAAACTTCTAACATCTCAAAGTTTCATAACTACATTCATGCGATTTTCAACGGGAGTATACATGGCAACATACGTGAAGTTTGACCTTAGGTGTGAGATAGATAGAGGTGTTGTAGTGGGCAGGGTAAGGTAACTGGGGAAGGACGTGTTATGCACTGAGGGAGTGGGGCAGGGGTGGAGAGGCTTCATACCAGGGGAGGAGGGTGGGGTTGGTGGGTTGCACACCAGGCATGCTGGAGCTGGTTGCATTGGAGTGGGGACTGGCATGGGAATGTTGGGTGGTGGGTGAGTAGAAGTATGATTGATTTTGGAAATATAAAGGTCAGATTGGTCAGTTATTAAACGGTTGTATAAGTGACGCCATTTTATAAGATGGGCCTTTTAAGTAAATACATCTGTCTTTTACACAATATGTCATTTATTATATGAAAAGATTGAATCATTTGTCATATGATTACATCACATGACAGTGGCTCATGAATCAGTGATTTAGGTGTCAGATTTGATATACACGGATATGGGTTATTTGGGAGTATTGAATTCTGGGAAGGGACAAAAAGCAGAAGCACAAGGGACATCGAATATTCCCAATAGTATATAGCAGACAAACGGTTCTTTGGTGAAAAGAAGGCTATCCACGTTAAAGGACCCGCCAAATTCTTTAGTGGGAGGAGAGGCTCCTGCGCAATTTGTTTCCACTTGTTCTTTTTAACATTTTTCTCCTACTAGTTGTTGGCCAATAGTTTTCCCTTGTGTCTAGCTAATTTCATTAGTCATGTCACTTCGATTCTCGTCGTCTTCTTTGTTTGATCCTTGTTGCCTTGTGTCCTGCCATATGCGAACAATTGGCCAAACCATACGCATAATTACTAGTTACATAGAGCATAGTTAATCAAATATCATAAAGGAATCCTGTCTTTTTCCAACAGCATCTCCTTGTACTAAGTGCAATATTGTTAAAAACTTAAAAGACAAGAATTCTCTAGGGCCATTATTATTTTTAAGTACATTGTCCAAGAAATTACTGTGTTTTGCTTAATAAAACAGATGACAATTTCTCATCATATGCGAGATGTTCCTTTACAGATATATATTGTCTTTCATCAATTCAGATATGAGCATGTATACAAATTTATATTCTTTTTCTTTTTCCTCCATTTTTTCGTCTAGGAGCTGAAGCTTACTTTTATCTGGATAACATTTTCTATAGGTGTGACCACCATATAAAGATTAATGTTTTATGTTTTTCTTAAAAGAAAAAGTAATGGTGGTTCTTCTGTACTGTTTTTCATTTTCTTGATACGCTAGAAGGATCTCAGTCTTGGAAATGAGAATGCTGCAAATATCCCAATGAGGATTTTATTTTAAGGTTAACAAAATCATTTATAATGTCCCTATTTGGTGCAAATAAAAATTAGATTTTTAGTAAATTTTGATAAAGTTGATAAAATAAATGGGTGAAAAGTTGTGGGTCCTATAAAATGTAAAGTTAAAATTAAATGTTGACTTTAACTTAAGTTTTTTATTGAGCTTTTAATCCTCATCAAACAGGGGCAAGATCTAGAAAAGTAAAGCTGGAATGAATGGACGAGTTTTTAATACTTCTACTTGTATATAAGGAGCTACAGAAGGTTTTACAGATAGATGAGGTGTCAAAAAGAGAGTGGTGAAGTTTTTTTTTTTTTGGTTGAAGAAATTCTGACAATCTTATCACATCACATTATATGTATGTACGTTAATCTGTAAGTAGTGGTGTACATGTAGCACATTTTTCCCCCCTCTAATGAGAAATGTGGAACTTCTTTGCAAAATACAAAAAGTACAAAATAAGACGAAAGGATGACTACTAAAATACTAAAAACTAACACAGGAATAATCTCCACATTGAAATTGTTCCATAGAATGTTGGTAATAAGACACCCTTAAACCCTTGATGAGTGGGCATCCAAAGGAAAGCCCAAATGCAATCATATACTGGACAAACTCAAACCCTAGCCCACCACAACTGCCCGACTTTCAAGTAACATTGGCCCTTTCCTATGAACCAAAACTACCATATTTACTCAGAAATGAGGGAAGTACAGGTTCTAGGAGTGACCTAATCAGTTTTAATTTCAAATAAAACTTGCACTAATTCCTCAAGTCCAACTCTCCTTGGAGAAAGAATTTCATGGTGTCTGTTTATAAGAATGATGGAGATATCCAATATTGTAAAAACTCCATAGTATGAAGCTTAACTCGAGTCAGAGAACGAAGAGGGTGATTGGATTTATATTGTTGGTTTTAAAAAACATATGTGGGAAGTGCTATGGTGGGCATATAGAAAAAGATTTATTTTATAAGATGCCTACCAAGTTAAATGCAACTTCCAAGAAACGGTTAGTAGGTCTTTATGCTTTATGGAATTGACTGTTGAGCTTCTATGGGATTAGATGTCTATGATATGATTGTGGTAGAAATGAAAATGTTAAGATGGCTGGATGACTATTTTATTATTGATAAAATAAGAAATGAAAATTTACGATATTAAGTGGAGATAAGCTGATTGAGTATAAATTTAGGGAGAGGATTATATAGTTGGGACATGTATTGTGTGGACAGGAAGAAACTATAAATCTCAAGAGCAATTCAATTTTGGTAGAACATGTTAGGGAAGGGAGACGTGGACAAAAAATTATCTTGTCCAGAAATTTTGGTGAAATTTTTGATTTTGATTTCAGTGGACTTTTCAGTGGAGGTGTCATTTTATCAGACAGTGTTTATAGAGGATTCAGGTAGCCAACAAATTAATGGAAACAATGATTAGCAAGATGCTGTCACTTGGGGGATTGGGGGGGGCATGGACTTTCACCAATTCCATTAAAATAAATTGACCAGGGTAGAAGATTATGCTACCTTGCACGAGAAGTGGAAATGTGAATTAATGCATTTCCACAATCATTCGGCTACTTCGTAATTAAACAAAAAATTAGAATTTTCTCTTCCCTGAGAATTTGCTCATAGTTCATACGTTTAATATTTAATTTATCCTGCTATATTTTCTAGAATTCAATGCTTTCACTTGTTATCAAAGTTCTTTCTCTATCTGTCTGATTAAAGTTTTAATGTTGGCGAAAGGGGGCAGTAGGGGAGGCAAAACCACCTGTCCAATTAAATGTCACAGTTAGATCACATATTCAAATTGACTCCTAGAATGGAAAGTGGAATGGAATAATTGGACAAGAGAGATGTATTTGTACTTCTTCAAACTTCAAAAATACTGGTGTAGTAAATTCCAAAATTTGTATTCTAGTTTTTGATGATGAGTTCCATTATCAAGTATTGAAGCACTGAGTTGTTCTACATAGCACTAAATTGTTGTTTTCAGTATCATTTACTCCATAATATGATTACCATCTCAAGTATAATAATGGATCGTGCAGGAAAATAACAAGAATGAACTTGAGAGACTAGACAGAGATAGGCACAATTATTTCCTGAGCATGCTCAAAGGATTTGTTGTTAATCAGGTACTTGTTTTCCCTTTCGTTATTGGTGCTGTGAGACTCTTTAGCTTGATTTTGATGATTGAATTTGTTTGTGGTCTTGTGATTAATTTTGTTAATTTTCACTAATTGGAAAAAAGAGAGAACGAAATTCTGATTTTCATTCCTGATTCTTGTTTGATACTGTTTGGAAATTTGAACGTTCGATGGTCTTATGACTAGTAAGCAAGTTGAGCTCTACTAACAGGAAGTATCTTTACTTTTTTGAAATAACTAGCTGTGTCGTATCTCTAATATTACATAATGACAGTGCTGTAGATCGTCAGATTTGAACATTCCGCAATCCTGAATCCTTCAGAACTTTTTCGAATCAAACAGTTGAATTAGAAGTAAACATAGTTTTCATAATATGTTGTGCACGTAGCGATGACTAAGCAAATCAATTTTGTTGTGGAGTCATGGACTATGGTAGTGACTTTTAAGCCTTCTTGTACCGCTGCTCGTCATCGTCATCATCATCATAATAATGAAAAGAACATGGCCTGGATAGAAGAAACCAATAGCTAATCTTGAGAGTTGCAAAATTTCTTATTTACCATTACACACAGTGTTCCTTGAAAGGGTGTTTTACCTTTTGGTCTCTCTATTGGGAGGGCCAGTCAAGAATCTGACCGCAAGCATTAGAATTAAATTTTTGGACCATAATCTTAATAGAGGAAAGAATCTTATGATTTATCTAGTAAATTGATAAGCTTATACAAGGAATAAAATAACTAACACTAACATGGCCACCATGGTCGGTCATAGAATTGCTGCTCATAATATAGTAAGAAAAATCGCCTGTTTACAACACTGTTTGTTTCTCTACTGAGTAAGAATTGTGATTCCTTTATGTGAAAATTGAGTCGAGAGAACTAACCAGCATTGATGTTAACAGGCAGGATATGCAGAGAAGATAGCAAATACTTGGGAAACAGTTGAAGAAGAAACTAGTGGATATGCGAAATAGCCAAAAAAACTGGCTGTAAATATTAGGTTTTAATGTAGCACTTTCTTTATTCTCACCCCCACCCCGACCCGCTTGTAAAGTTTTCTGTACCTCAGTCATTTGCACCGATCACGATCATCAAATGTAAGAAGAGGGTTAGCTAGCTGTTGTTCATTGTTACTCAGATTGTTATTTAAACATTTGTCATATCCCAGAACCAGGTGTTTATTTTGGTTTACTATTAAGAGTTACTCTTATTGTCTTGTGGGAAGCTCGGATATGATGGTACCTGTTGCATAGCACAAAATGATTAAAATGATTAAAAATCTAAAATAATATTAAAAATAAGGAAACGTTCTTTTTACGTCTAGACCTCCATTAGGCTTGTAAAACTTGAAAATTGATATCTGCATTTAGCCCATTTTACACTTTTTAGAATATCATTAAAAATTCTACTAGAAATTAATTTTGAAATACTAATTAAAGTAACTTCGTTAGAAAGCTCTTATACAAGAAATAAAAGTAAAATCCAGAAATCCAACATACCTTAAATATGTTTCCAAGACAACAATGGAAAAAATTTAGTTAGAATATGTTTGATTATTAGGTTCACATATGATTTAACTTCATTAAAGAAGAAACACATTAGCATTTAGCATCAAACTTGTTAATAATTGTTGCAACCCCTATAAATCACTTCGCTTAAAAATACTTTAGCTTTATAAACACAATTAATTAAACATTCCAGCTATGTATTATAATTTTAGAAATACTATATGTTGATCTACGGCTGGCTTCATGTTTTGATTATAACAAACAAATTGTTTTATTTTTTAATCTCTAACTATTGAGTTCGAGTCTTCACAGTTATTGTTGGAAAGTTGATCAATTAGAAACAAAAAGATCGCTACCAAAAGACTCGCAATTGATGAAAAAAAAAAAGAGATGAAACTCGAGCATTCACGTCAAGACAAGAACTTCAACAGTCAAACATCGAAGATACTAGATTTAAATGTTTTGGATTCATATGCAAAGGTAAAATACTTTAATCGTTAGTAATGATTCGTTAAAAGTTTAAAGAATGAATTTTTATGCACGAGATAAATTACTTCATAAAAACAATTGTATAAAAATTATTTTTCAAAAGGTAAGAATTTCAACTTGATATTCAAACTTATTACAATATTATTTACCTTGAAAAATTAAGTGAAATCGTCATTCAAAAGCTTACATTTTCAAAACAATAAAGAAAGTAAAAGTTCGGGGAATTTCTATCCAAGCGGACGTCTGGTTGCCCAATGGTCGATCTTTTAACCATTCTGAATTCTAACGCACAACGGCTAGTTTGGTTGTACGATTCAGTATACAAACGTCTGGATGTGTAGTCCGATTAGTCATAATTCTTTTACTACTATAAATATTATTTCACTTTTCATTCAATATAACACTTTTAAGAGTATTAAAGTGGGACATTATTGGGCTAAATTATATTGATTACACATCTTGTTTATCTTTATCAAATATCTTACTTTGAAAAACTTTTGGAAACAATTCTACTCATCAAAGATTTTCTTACCTAACACTTGAGCTTCTTTCATTTCTATTTATTAAAGTGTTTAACCTATTTCTCTTTTTGTCTTGAATTTGATCATATTATTTATTAAGAGAGAAGTTTCAAATTGTAAACTCAACATTCTTTAAATTTATGGGTCATATTAATGTCATATAAAGCTCAATATTGTATAGGATCGGTACTCCTTATTTGTAAGTCATCAGAAGCATTGTGAGAGTTCGGATTGCAACATAAGTCAATCACTTATAGTGAAAAGACATTTCTCGTGACAGGGAGCTTGGTAACGGAGGACATAGATCACTGGTTGGATCGAACCTCCATAATTACATCACTTGCATGTTCTCTTCCCTTTTACTTATTGTTTTCTTATTTGTGCATTTTTGTTTGATTGATTATTCATCCTAAATTTGCTTAAACTTGAATTAATTTTTCGAAAAAGTTTTAATAACTAATTTACCCCCTCTCTTAGTTAGTTATTCTTGGATTATCAATTGGTATCAAAGCATGGTGTTTATTTTTAAAGATTTCATAATCTTGAATAATGGCTAACCACAATCTTCAAAATCTTGAGGGACATTTTACAAATTGTCATCCTTTATTTGATGGCACACATTATAATTATTGGAAAGTCAGGATAATGATTTACATTCAATCAATATATTACAATATTTAGGAAGTTATTGAATATGATCCTTATGTGCCTACCAAGATTTTTAAAGTTGATGACAAACCCAATCAAACAATTCCAAAATCTAGAGAGGAATATGACAAAGATGATAAAAAAAGAAATTATCCTTGAATGCTAGAGTCAAAAATATAATTTATCGTGCTTCAGATATAAATGAATTTAATCGTATTTGCACATGTGATTCCACATATGATATTTGATATGCATTAGAAGTTCATCATGTTGGCACTAGTAAAGTAAAGGAAACCAACATTAATCTCTTTGTTAAAGAATTTGAAATTCTTTTTATGAAACAAGATGAACATATTGTTGACATGAATACTCGCTTCACCGATATTGTTAATTCCTCAAAGGCTTTGATTACAAATTTACTAACTGTGAGCTTGTAAGTAAAATGGTTAGGTCACTATCGAAAGATTGGAGCGAATTAAGGATGTTGATAGAGAATACCAAAGATATCAAATCATATCTGTTGGAAGAATTCTATGCAACATTGAAGACATAAGAGCTCAACAACGCCAACGCTAAGGAAAAACAAAGAGGAATCAAATGAGCCTCTTAAGCTCCAATTGCTCTTGAATCTGTAATTGAAGAAGGAACTACAAGTGAAAATATGAGTTATGAGGAGTTCGATGATCTAGTCCTCGTCAAAAAATGGAGACGTTTTCAAAATAATCGGAGATTCCAAAAAAAAAAAAAGAAAAAAGAAAAAAGGGTGAAGATAGAAGCAATAAAATTATTTGCTATAATTGTGACAAATCTGGTCACAAGAGAATCGAGTGTCCGAACAAAAAAAGAGGTATCAAGAAAACGACACTTCAAGCAATATACGATGAAAGCGACAATGATGATGCCATTGAAAATGATAGTCAAGAAGAAATTTCCAACATGTGCTTCATAACAATCGAAGATGAGGTAAATTCTATTGAAAAATATTCATATGATGATTTATCTATCTCATATGATGAAATTCTTGAGAAGTTTGAAAGCCAAACTGTTGATGTCAAAAATTGTATGAACAAGATTCGAGTCAACTTAGAATATAAATAAGGATTTTTATAATAACTTGTAATTACAAGAATAAACTATAAGTGTTTTCCTTTGTTTTTACCAAATGAGATATTTGAAATATCAAGTATTCGAATCCTCCTGATACGTCAAAATTCCGGCTGATGGGATTTCAACTTCAAGGGGAATAACGGCTTCCACTCCGAAGGCTAAGTAGAAAGGAGTTTCTTCGGTGCTATTTCTAGTTGTGGTGTGATAGGACCATAGCACGTTGGGAAGCTATTCTGGCCATCCTCCCCTACGAGTATCAAGTTTCGCTTTCAACGTATGCTTGGTAATTGTATTGATGGCCTCGACTTGGCCATTAGTTTGAGGGTGATTTGGTGTAGAGAAGTACTTCTGTATTCCCAGCTCTTCGCAAAAGTTGGCAAAGCGAGTGTTGTCGAATTGTTTCCCATTATCTGTTACAATGGAGTGGGGCATTCTAAATCTGCATATGATTGATTTTCATATGAACTCAGTAGTCTTGTGCTCGGTTATTTTGGCCAATGGCTCAGCTTCAGCCCATTTGGTGAAATAATCAACTGCTACAATTGCAAATTTCATACCTCCTTTTCCTATAGGCATTGGACTGATTAGATCGACCCCCCATTTTGCAAAAGGCCACGGCACCAAAATACAGTTAAGCTCTCCAGGTGGGAGTTTAATGTTTGGAGCGAATCGCTGGCACTTATCTCATTTTCTTGTAAATTCCAGTACGTCCCTCTTCATGGTTGGCCAAAAGTATCCTTGGCGCGTGATTTTATGAACCAATGACTGTCCTCCAGAATGGTTCCCACATATGCCTCCATGCACTTATTCCATAGCGCGTAGTGTTTCTTCCTCATTTAAGCATCTTAGCAAAGGTACAGAATATCCTTGCTTATATAAAACATTGTTGATTAAATTGTACCTTGTCGATCTTATTCGCAGTTTCCTTGCCAGGATGGGGTCTTCAGGGCATGCGCCCATTTGTAGATATGAGATAACCTCGTCCATCCATGTTTGTTTGAGGTCAATCGTCATGTGCACCTTTTCGGATTCCTCAGTGGCAGGACGATGGATTCTTCCTATTGGTATGCTATCGAATCTTTCGATTCCTTCGCTTGTCGCCAACCGAGCCAAGGCATCGGCAGGCCCATTTTGAGTTCACAGAACTTGTTCTATTCTGATGCTTCCAAAATTCTGTAGCTCCTTTTTGACGAGCTGAAAGTATTTATTCATTCTTTCCTCCCTTGCTTGATAAGCTTCGTTGACCTGGTTTACCACTAGTTGTGAATCGCTGTAAGCAATCAAGGAGTTGACCTTCCTCTCTTTTGCCATCTTTAGGCCAGCTATGAGGGCCTCGTATTCGGCCGCTTTGTTAGAAGCGCTAAAATCAAACGGCAATGCTTCACAAAATAATTGTTGATCTGGATTTATCAACACAATTCCAGCTCCGACTCGTTCATCTGTGGAGGACCCATCGAAAAAAAGTTTCCAAGGTAAGTGGCAGGGTGACTCTTTCATTTGATCCGAATTGAACTCGGCGATGTACTCCACCAAAACGTATCTCAAAGATCTCGATACATTTTCATACCGTCGGGATGTGCAGCATACGGTGTGCAATAAGCCTCTTCCAATATCTCGTTTATTATACTTTCATCTTTAAGTACACACAACCTTCTTCTAAAAATCAGCGCATTATCTGCAGATATTTCAAACCCTATACGTTTGTTCGAACTGACATCAGCTTTAATTTTTTGCAAGAATGGTTCCTTATCCTGTGCTTCTTTAATTAGATCCCGAAGTGTAGGTTGAATCATGAACGCTCTTATTCTCGCTGTAGTCTGAGTCGGTGGTGTGATGACTTCTAATCTCAATTTCTCAAAGTCCTTTATCAAGTGTTCCTGCACTGTGGGTAAAGCCGCTAACTGCGATCCTGTCTTCCTACTTAAGGCATCTATGACTACGTTATCTTTACCCAGATGGTAAAGAATTGTACAGTCATAATCTTTCACTAGATCCACCCATCTCCTTTATCTCATATTCAGTTCCTCATGTGTGAAGAAATATTTGAGGCCTTTGTAGTCTGTATAGATTTCACACTTCCCACCATAGAGATAATGACGCCATATCTTTAAGGCGTGAACTACAACTGCAAGTTCCATGTCGTGTGTCAAATAGTTCTGTTCATACGACTTCAACTGTCTAGAGGCATTAGCAACTACCTTTCCATGTTGCATCAAAACACAACCTAAACCCTGCTTGGAGGCGTCAGTGTAAATTACAAATCCATCAGAGCCATCGGGTATTGTCAATACAGGAGCCGAAGTTAATCTCTGCTTGAGTTCTTGAAAACATCTTTCGCATTTTTCCATCCACTGAAACTTCACACCCTTTCTTGTCAGCTGAGTCATCGACCCCGCTATTTTTGAGAAGCCCTCAATAAATCT
>CAIGRL010260191.1:0-14921 GCA_903798325.1 Fraxinus xanthoxyloides | reverse complement strand
AGCTCACCCGAGCATGGGCCGAGCGGGCTCGGCTCGGCCCATTGACACCCCTAGTAAAGGATTTAGATGTTTTAAATCTTTTTTGAAACCTAGCAATGAATCGAGTGTGATGATAAAAAAGAATTCATGTGACCTAAATGCAATAACTGTCAAATATATAGTTTTTCTTAATCTTACTGTAGATCAAGAAATGAATGGACGAAGTGACGAAAATGGAGTTCACGAAGTCGAATCTAAATTTCTTTCGAAATTTGTTTTTTGTTGTGGTTAATTGGTGGACATGGTGTAATCTGCTCATGACTTGACACAAATTAATTTTACTTCACAGTTCAAAATGCCCACACTCAGCTCCCCCAAAATCTTCCAATTCAAGATTAGCAGTTATTTCCTCAATTTCTCAGAAGATCATAGAGAATAAGAAAAAGGTTGCTAGGCCCCTTCTGAAGCCTGTGTCTACACCGACCACCACCAAGGTAAAGCCAGTAGCTGCCAAGTATCTAACAACTCCAAGGAACAAAAATGGCCCCCCAAAAAAGAACTCCTCTAGGAGTGTTCGAAACCCGAAAACAACAGCCATTGAAGTCCCAAAAAATCGAATGGTAGCAAAGGCTCTCGTCTTTCACTCTCCCAAGAAATTCATTAAGGTAAAGACTAGTGTTGAACTGCGTACACCCTTGACAAAATTACGTGAAAGAACGAAAAGGGTCGAGATCACGAGTGAAAGGAAGCAGTTCTTGGTTTATTCTAATAAATCTTCGATTAAGTCTCAAAACCAAGAAGCTAAATCTGTCAGATCTATTAAGTGTAAGGGCAAAGTGCAGTTATCAAAACCATCAACCTCCAAGGAATTGGAGGGAAATGGTTGCAGTATTTTGGATATCAATGCGAAATCAAGAAGCTGTACAACCTCGGATATTTCGAGGATCCAGAATATTAACAATGACAAACAGCATACGATGGATTCAGCAGTAACTGCACTGTTTGAACAACAAAAATCTACAATAGATACCAGTCTGTCTTCAGCAGCAGCACCATTAGCGAAAATTTCAGATTCAGCGTTATCAGATGATTCAGGAGGTGAAGCGAACAACAGACTGCTGATTGCTGAAGAGAATAATCCGAACCTTCNTCAACCTCCAAGGAATTGGAGGGAAATGGTTGCAGTATTTTGGATATCAATGCGAAATCAAGAAGCTGTACAACCTCGGATATTTCGAGGATCCAGAATATTAACAATGACAAACAGCATACGATGGATTCAGCAGTAACTGCACTGTTTGAACAACAAAAATCTACAATAGATACCAGTCTGTCTTCAGCAGCAGCACCATTAGCGAAAATTTCAGATTCAGCGTTATCAGATGATTCAGGAGGTGAAGCGAACAACAGACTGCTGATTGCTGAAGAGAATAATCCGAACCTTCAAGATCCAAACGGAGAGGAGAACAGCAACAATAGACACGAACAGTTCATAACAACAGGGACTGAACTGACTGAAAATGATGATAAAGAAAATGCTGAAGCTTCTGATCAGAACAGGTTTGAGGGCTGCGTGTATTTTCACCTGTGTATTTAGCTTATCTACTTACTGATTTGTCTCCAGTGTGGTATTGATTAGTTTTTCATTGTTTACAGAGCTCATGACCATAATCATAATCAGAAGCTGAAGGGAAAAACTCTTGGCTTTCAGACACTTGCGGAAAAGTTCACAAGGTTTTGGTTCTCTTTTTTCATAGTCCATTTTGAATGTCCCAAGTTTTTCCATATCCCATTGCAGTGTCTGATGGCTGTATATTGACGACATAGATTTCTCAGGCGAAGGACAAGTCTTCTGGAACTGTTTCTCCAGTGACGAAGTTCAAGAAACCGAAGCCTACAACCCCAAAACCTTTTCGACTAAGAACTGATGTAAATAACTCTATGAGCACTTAATTTTGTGAAGAAAAAAATGGTATTATTATTGATAAATCTAACAAATTTTCAAGTTCAGGAAAGAGGGATTCTCAAAGAAGCCAATTTGGAGAGAGAAAATAATATACTAGCTCCTCAGAATGAAAGTGCAGTTTCTACAATACTGGTACAAATTTGCACAGAAAGCAAGGGAATGATCAAGTGAGTATTCTTCTTCTTCCTCTTCTTTTTTTTTTTTTTGGGGTTCTCTAACTGGGATGTTTTTGTCTGTTAATTCACCAGTCATCTTGTGTAATCATGTCAGAGAAATGAAAACCATCCTGAAAAACATAACAAATGCAACGATGATATGCATAAAGGGAGAGAAAAAGAAGCAGAGAAAATTCGACAGAATGATTCAAAAGTACGTCTATTTTCAGTGGTTTTCTTCTTCCGTTCTAAATTCAAATATGCAAACTAATTCAGACATTCATTCTGTTATATGTTATACAGAAAGTGAGATTCAAAACAGCAGCAACTATAACACCACAAAGACTTAACCTTTCAAAGCATCAAGAGCCAAAACCTTGGACTTCCCCACTCGAAGGCAAGATAATTCAAAGCTTAGAGAAGAAAATTAAATCTTCTCTACAGAAACAGCAGGTTCAGCATCAAGGGTGAGTGAGAATTGTGTGTCCTTGGCTTGAAGGAATTATATTTTTAGAATAACGTGAGGAATCTAAATTTTTACAGCCTTACTAAAACGAGGAAGATGATTTCATATTCGACTAGTCGACCACTTGAGGTGATATATAAAACTTCGGAACCCAAAAAAGGAAGAAATCTGACTGCTAATGGTGGTAGTACCACCGATACAGCTTCTGGTGCTTCCCGGTCATCATCACAGGGAAGAAGACCTGTGAATATTGCAAAGGCGCCAAACATCAATAGCCCTAAAGTGCAAAGAAACTGTGGTAGGATACTTACGAGATTGCCATCATAAGATCAAAGAGGTCTACAATCTTCTTTTTTCAATTATGTATTAATTAAGTTTTTTCTTCTTGTTCCGTTGTATGTTTGTCCTCCACATTTTCATGGTTCAGTTTCTTCAGAAATTTCTGTTGAAATGTGTAACAAGTTGTATCAAAAAGTTGTTCATGTATTGTAAAATTTATCAACGTTTTTCTTCATTTCGAACGAGTCAAGTTTTCTGCACGATTCGTGCTGTGAGCCGGTTGCTTTTGCACCCGAGTAGCAAGGCCTGTGGCTTGCCCTGTACACAAGCTTTACATCTCAAACCTGGTGCAAGCTTACTAGTGAATATACTGAAAAAAGAGTACTTCAACTGTAAAAGAACACCAAGTTCAAGTACTCAAACGTTTAACCTCAACACGTTTACAAACAGAATTGAGAGGATGCCCCCCTATTAAGTCGTCGACATCTTGCCATGGATTACAAATTCAATAAATGGGAAATAGACTATAGTAGGTACACGATACTGGATCTAGATTAAAAAAAAGGCTGGAAATTTTAGCTTTACTTTTCCTTGATGTCTTTCAATTTATTGGTTGCAGAAACCAGTTTTTCTGATATCTCTGACTAGTAGTTTTTCTGATATCCCTGACTCGTTAGCAGAATGTCCAGCATCTGGAACAACCTGAAACATTGGGACAAATATTAAGTTGGCCAAGTACTAATTTTCCTTCATTCATCAAAACATCAAGGCCATAAAGGTGGTCACGCACAACCAAACTGTGAAACAAGTTGAATTCAGATACATTGACATCAAGGTAGGCATCCTAACTAAATCATGTACAGGAGTAAGACTGAAATTTCTCAGTTCTCAAAATTATGCAAAAACCACTCCCGGTTACTGTTCTTACCAAGCAAAATTCATCGTCATCCCCTTTCTTTAAGGTAACTTCATTTGGAGTAAGATGGGCAGTCATCATTTCCCATTTTGTCCATGCCCTAGAAGCTGCATACTGAACATCTAAGGAATTTAGGAAAAAAAGAAATGCCAAAACACCCAAAATAAAAAAAAAAAATTGTAAAATAAGATACATCAATGATATTCTTGGTTTGTTCATGTTGAAATGTGATGCCAATTTTGACATTTACATTCAATTCTTTGAGCAATGATGAAAATGGGCTAAGCCCAACTGCTGAAAATGTTTTAAATAAAACTATTGCCCAATAACACAATTTAGTGTCAGACCCAAAACCCAAGCCCAAGGAATATTCCTTGCTCTGGACCGTCAGATGAAGATTAGATCTATGGTTGATGATTTGTCTACTTATACCAATTGGACCGTCTCTTTTCCGTGAGACTTTCATTTTTTCTTTCGGCTTTGTGTGAGAGAGCTTCTAGGTTCTTCTTCTTCGTGATTCTGCTCTTTTGGGTCTCTCAAAATCTGATTCTTTGTGAATAGATTAAATCCCCTGATTTAATCATTGTTTCTTAGTGAATATTGTCTTTTTGTTGAGGGGGAGTCTTCTAGTTGGAGATCGATTTGTTAGATGGAGTCCATTGTAGTAGCTTCTTGGATTATTGTCTTAAGGTTTGGGTATTTTGTGGTCGATTCTAGATTGTACAAACGGGTACAATACAATGAATTGTTTATGAGCCCTTATTGAATTTGATCCTACTTGGTGTAAATCTCTATTTCGTATTCTTGGTGAATTATTACTGCTTCCGCTTGATTCTTGAGGCTCTACACCTTACAGTTCAGTTAGACTGGACTGGACTGGACAGGTAGGATTAAAGACGAAAGAGAAGTTAAAATAATGTTCATTATAATGTGGTATTGTTCAACACTGCGTTCAAGCATACTCTAAAAGACAAAAGCATGCCAATTGAGAAGTCTTGGTTGTTGATTTCCCATAATACCTACCACTTCGACTCTACTCTATAGTTTGCAGTTTATATCTGCAAAATACAGGTAAGAAAACACAGGACCATAGTTGGTAACACCGCCTGATTAAATCATCATTAGCAAAGAAACTACTAATTTTTCGAAGTTGTTACCCTAGATTTATTTTTTCCTGATTGAATATTATATGAACTCAATGACTGCATAACATGACATATTCCTGAATGAACAAGCACCGAGGAAATTTCCACATACTTGTTCATGGGATGATGAAAAATGAAAGAATATGAATGCAAGTTTTCTTGACTGCTAAAGAGGCCAAAACTTCTGTAATAAGCAATCCACAATGAGTAATGCTATGGTAACATAGAGTTTGACATAATGGATGACCAAAATGTCAAATAGCGGCCCCCTATTGGGGGGGGGCACCTGCGCGTCAAACTCTATGTTCATTTAGCTTAATTCATCCACAATATGGTTACAAGTCTCTAAATGAAAAGGTAAACAATTTCATGATATCAAGAGATTCGTATACAACTCTGTAGTAGTAGTAGAAAAAACCCTCCTTTTTTGTTATTGTATCGTAATTCCCCTTTTTTCCCCCTTTTGGTCCGTTTTAGTTTGTTTTTCCTTTTTTTTCTGGGGCGTGTCCAATGCAAGATGAGACGTGAGTGAGTTTATCAGAAAAGGACATGAACGAAAAGAATGAATCAATGTAAAAACATTACTTGTATTTCCTTGTCATCTGATTTTAACCTCTTGTGATAGGCTTTAACGAAACGTCCCCTCTCACTTTTGGGAATATGATCTCTAAATGGCTCCCAGGCTGCAGTAGAAAAGAAATGAGCACTCAGCTGCTTAGATACGAAACTCCATAAAAGTCCGATAAGCAAAATGAAAATACACAATCAGTTTACTCAATAATAAATTATTTCTACACAATTATCCAATTATCAAGAATTTTCATCACCAAACGACAGTCAGGTAGAATTTTAGATATAAAATTTAACTATACAGACTACGAGCATGTTTGGATCTTACTTCAAGGTAACTCCTACCTTAATGTCAAAATAATTCACTTATTTTTAAATTTGACCAATAAAAAATGATCTATTTTAAAAGTTACTTATTTACTAGTAAACTTTTAAAGCTTAGCCAAACATGCTCACAAGGAATAAGTCATCCTCAACTGCATAAGGAATAATAAAAATAAACAGTACTTTTGCCAGAAATTTCAGTCCTTGGGCTAGAATATTTACTGTTAGTGACCCCTATCAAATCTATTCTACAATCAGACAAGAAACAAGAGAAAGTTCCCCTAGCATTATAAACAAGGATGAAAAATATAATCTTGCATGAAAAGTCCCATAGTTTAATGTTGGATAGTGTAATATCATTTCACAAATCAATACCCTGTTACAAATTGGCTAAGCAAGGACAAACTTCCATTGTTACATAGCAAAGCTACAAATCTCATCAGACAAATTTGAGACAAGCTGTATTTACATTAGTTGGTCAAATTACTGTAAAATCTTTCTTCCTGCAAAACAAGTTTTTACAAATTCAAACAACTCATTTGCACAACAAACTGCCAGAATCAAAAGAGAAATAGTGCTTACCAAATATCCTAATGCATATAGGTAAAGAAGTGAGAAATACAATATTGGATCAGTTGTTTTTTTCAGTATTTTCGTATAAGAATTAAGATAAACAAAATCCTATGTTTACTTTATTTTCCTTTCGGGAGTTTAAAAATATTGGTTTCTTTTGAAGATCTTTGAACCAAAAAATGAAAATCGATGCTTAATTACAGATTTTATAATTTATGTATGAAAAAGTGAGCGCGTTACGGTATCAATTGAACTCTTTTTACATATATTGCCTTGCTTTAAGCATCATAGACAAAATACGTTGTGACCAAGGCTACAATTGAAATGTCACATTGCAGTCCACGAGAAAAAGAAAGTCAACATAGACTTAAATGGTCAAAAGCATAGAGGTCAAACAAATCTGAAGCCCATGTGCCTAAACACTACCTGATGGCTGAAGCTGTAACCCAAAGCACTACAAGAAATCAATGAAGAAGCTGAAGCTCTTCATATTGAGAATCACCAATATGAAGCTCTCTCCTACAGAAGCCCTCAGTCCTCCCGAAGTTCTGAAGCTGAAGTTGTCTTGTAAGATTTGTAGAAAATCTTTAGGGATGATTGATGTAACGTTTGTAATAAAGTATCGGGTGTGTCAGCCTAATGTATAGGATGGTTGATTCATTGTCACTGTATTTATTGTAACTTGTAAGACAAACTTAGTGATGTGAAGCTCCAGTCTAGGGGATGAGGTCATGTGGTTCTGATCCATCAAATACCACATCGGTCATAACACTATAAATATGTGGTCTTTGTAAAAGGAAAATGACTTTTTTTTATTTATTTGGAATAATCATTTTGAATACCGATATATAAAAAAATATTTAAAAAAAATACTCTCAAGATAACTTCTTGTTTATTCCATGGAAATACTCTCAATGAGAAAAGGTGGCAAAAATTTTCCTGAGAAAATTTTCCTTATCAAACACTACAAAAGTTGGAAAGTGGAAAATCCATGGAAAATATGGTTAATCAAACGGACCCTTAGTAATTATTTAATTTTCATTTCAAAAATGTTGATGACAATTTTTTTTCTTTTTAAAATTCGAAAGTCGAGTAGCACATTTTACCCGAGATTCAAATTAAATCCCAAAAAGACATATCTTTGCTTTTCTATCAAAATTTCAATACTCAAACAATAATACCATAGTTTTTTTTCATAAGCATCATGATTCATAGATATTCATTTGAATACTATCTTCAATGAGCCTTCTAGCACATAAATCAAATCTAACTAAAACAACTTCGAATCGTGATATGAGTAAATCCAATCGCAACTTGAAATTTAAAACTCCAAAGGATCAATAGGAAGTAATATTATGAATCATAGAATTACAATTATTATAATAAAATATATGATCAACTAATATTTATCAAATTTGAAAATCCCAACTCTGGTGTTATTTGTGTATAAAAGGATGGACCTTGCTAGATGAACAGGGCCACGTAGGCCCTGTTCAAACAGCTTAATCCAAAAAGGGTTGTTGGCTCAAAACTGAGACATCCAATACTATTGGCTCTACTGCATTTCATGGGCTGCCCTTACCAGGTTATTGTGGCCTAGTAGAGTGTCTTAAGGCCCATATAGAAAAATGAAAAATTTAAGTCCAATTGGCACCAAACAGATGAAGATGAAAATGATTTTCAAAACATTTTTATCAACTTATTTTTCAGGTAAATTTATAGAGCTACCTTAGATTATATAACTAATAATTATTAGAGTAAGGTTTCACCTTGTTATAGGTCTTTCATTTTCATTACGTCGACTAATTGTTGTGCAAATAGCAATAGCGTTTTCCGAAACGTGACTCTACCTCGCTTCTGTCAAAATAAATTAAGCGCCGAAGAATTAGCAAACTGAAACAAACAAAATATATTAAATAAAGCAACTCAACTTAGCCATTAAAACTCGTTTCAAAGATATATTGAATAAAACAACTCGATCATAACCACATAAATGTGAATTATGTTCTTCTACCATGGTGCCGGATTTTATTTTATTTTTACCTAATTGATAAATTCTCTTCCCCATTAAACAGAAAAATAAATAAATAATCCAAAATCAGGTCACTTATCAAGGACAAATTCCAAATCAACCAGATGGGAGAAAAATAGCCAACCAAAGCCAGTCATGTAAGAGCCACAGAAATAAGATACAAAGATAAAGTTTCAGAAAATTCCATTTCAACAGAAATTAAATATTTAGAATTTCATTTTCCAATTACTTTATTATAGTTCATCACTTTATCCACAAACTATTTTTTTCTGCTTTAAATTGAATAATTTATATTATCTCCCTATAGTTTTAAACACAAACTCCCACACTTTCTATCAATTACGAAGGCATTCTAAAACAGTCATGCAGAGTGGAGAAGCTAATCAACGCATTGCAAGAATTTCAGCTCATCTTCACCCTTCAAACCACCAGGTTTGCTCATCTTCACCCTTCAAATCACCAGGTTTGAGGCTGTACTGGACAGTAGAATAAACAAAAATTTAGGATATTTTTGTGTTTAGTATTATCGAGTGCAATCTAATCCACCCTACTCAAGAAGGATTGTTAATTCATATACAAGAATTTTGAACCCAAGTCTTGTTTCTAATAAGTAATAAATATAGAGTCAACTGCATGAAGTTTTTTCATTCTCTACTCTGTTCTTGATACTGCATATTGGTTCAGTGTTATCAGTCTGATTATTCGTCATTAACACTGTTCACTGTTATCTAATCCACCTGCCAAGATGGATTGTTATATATATATATATATATATAGATAGATAGATAGATAGATAGATAGATATAGACACACACACACACACAACAATGGCAACTAACAACATCAGTTCTCGCTACTACTGATAAGTTCATGATTTTCTACCAGTCAAGTGTTATTACATTAGTGTTTATCAATCTGCATATTTTTGATGCTTTACTTTGAATTCTTCATGTACCAAAAGATGGAGGAGAGCTCCATTTTGAAGCGAGCAGAATGCAGAGCGAAAGGCGGCGCACCTGGATTCAAAGTAGCCATATTGGGTGCTGCTGGAGGAATTGGCCAACCCCTCTCCTTGTTGATGAAAATGAATCCATTAGTCTCTGTTCTTCATCTTTATGATGTTGTTAACACCCCCGGAGTCACTGCTGATATCAGCCATATGGATACCGGTGCAGTGGTAAGAATATGTATTTCAATCCAGTGTTGGACTATGTGGAGTCTATTCATCGTGTACACTTGCCATCTCGACTGCAACCAAAACTCATATTCAAAGTATATATAGAATTTTTCGAGGTGTCTTTTCTCTGTGTGGGAGAGTGAGAAAACTGCAGAAGCAAATTTACTTGCGTAACTCTCATATTGAGATAAACAGCTAAAGATTTATGCATTGCTTTACTTGTTTTCAATTTTTCTTTTTTTTTTATTGCTTTTGTGAATAGTAGGATTAGGGCTTTACATTTCCCCAGTTCAGACGGGTAAACAGAATTTTGTTTTGACTTAAAGGTGAAAGGTTTTCTTGGGCAACAGCAACTGGAGAATGCTCTTACAGGGATGGACCTTATCATTATACCTGCAGGTGTTCCAAGGAAGCCAGGAATGACCAGAGATGACCTTTTCAAAATCAATGCTGGAATTGTGAAGACCCTTTGTGAAGGAATTGCAAAGTGTTGTCCTAATGCAATTGTCAACTTGATCAGTAATCCGGTGAACTCAACAGTTCCAATTGCAGCAGAAGTTTTCAAGAAAGCAGGCACTTATGATCCAAAGAAGCTCTTGGGAGTTACCATGCTTGATGTTGTGAGAGCCAACACTTTTGTGGTAAGTATTTGTTGGACTTAAATAAGTTATGTCATATCAGGTATGTATAATGGACTAGACTGTACTGAACATAGTAACGAAAAAAAAAAAGTTAAATGTCTTGTTTGTTGTATTGTGTCATCATGTTCATAGTGTGTACCGAACATGTCATGCTATTTAGAGAAATCCCGATAAATGATAAGTTCCCTGAGTTAAATGAAAGAGCAGACTATATCATTTTCTGTAAATTTTAACTTTGTGACTTTCTAAGATAAACAGCATCAGAATTCACTTTCATCTGTAATATTATAGCCACAACTTTTCCTAAATGAGAAAAGAACTTAGTATTCATACCTTTGTTCCTACAACTATTTGCAGTAGAATATCAGAATAAAACACCAGTTGAAAAAAAAGCTAGAATTTGCCCGATGCTGTGTCATTTATAAAATCTTAATTCAGATTGGAGTCATTGGACTGTAGTTTTTGAAACTGATCGGTTAAACGTCTCTCTCTTGCATTGATATCTTTAAAGGCAGAAGTTTTGGGAGTTGATCCTAGAGACGTTGATGTTCCTGTTGTTGGGGGTCATGCAGGAGTGACAATTTTGCCTCTTCTCTCACAGGTTAGAGAACCTTATACAATAACCGTCCCTACAGTTTTCCTGTTCATATGTTACTTATGATGGATTTAAATAAAAGAAAGAATGGTGCTGTGCAGGTTAAACCTCCTTGTTCGTTTACAACAGAAGAAACCGAATACCTGACAAAGCGCATTCAAGATGGTGGAACTGAAGTTGTTCAGGTATAGTCCATTGTCAATTAGGAAAAAAAAATGTTTGTACGTGCTTAAGATAAAGTCCAACTTACTTTTATGTTACTTCGCCAAACATGATATTTAAAGCTACTTTTTTTACTAACAAAACTAGCTTTCCAGAAAGCAAGTCTTAACTTCCTTTCTAGAGAAATAACTTTTAAGCACAACTAAACATGCTACTAGAGATGCAGTGTTGCATTTCATAATTTTCTCAATTCAAATACCGACAAGATCAACAGTTCACTTGAAGCATCTTAAGCCGAAATACTATAACAGTTGCTGCAATTACATTAGTTTCCTACCTGAGAATAGTAACCTATGTATGGTTTTCACAGGCAAAAGCCGGTGCTGGTTCCGCAACGCTATCAATGGTAAGTTATTTCTATGATTGCATAAATTTAGCAGAACAGATCTAAGCCTTTAATAATAGCATGTTAGCACATGATAAAACTAAATTACCGTTTTAGGCATATGCAGCAGTCAAATTTGCAGATGCGTGCCTCCGCGGATTAAAAGGAGATGCTGGGATTGTTGAATGTGCTTTCGTATCTTCTCAGGTACATTATGAGGCCTTTATTTTACTCAATATTTTCTCTATTTTTTCTGAAATATTTGCTGATATATTAGAGATTTATCGCTTGCAGGTCACGGAACTTCCCTTCTTTGCCTCTAAGGTACGGCTTGGCCGTGCAGGAGCGGAAGAGATCTACCAACTCGGACCTTTGAATGAGTATGAGAGGTATAATACCTGTATAAGAGAAAACATTATGCTACATGCAGAGAGCTGAAATTTAATTCGTAAACCATGATTTTCTACAGGATGGGCCTGGAGAAAGCAAAGAAAGAGCTAGCAGAAAGCATTCAGAAGGGAATTTCATTTATCAGGAAATAAAAAATTTAGGCAGGATGCGCAACTAAATTTCTTTTACGGTCATGGAGTATTTTTGATGTTCTGATAAATGTTCTGACAAATTCTCTGAGAATATACCTGTTGAAACTGTTTTCCTTTCTCGCGTCACGCTTGATAATATATAAAGAATAAAATGAATGCGGACTCGTCCAACCAAACTGTCATTACAATTTCATAATGAGCTCTTTTTTTTTTCAATCTCCTCTCTCTCTCTCTCTCTCTCTCTCTCGAGGTCTGCGCCACACACTCTGGGACACGGCCTTTTCCCCATATACCTTAGCCAACACTTCGAAATATTTTTGAATCAAGACTTTGAAAGAATGGGAGAAGAGAACAAAAGTAGCAGCAAGAACACTCTAAAACTAGAAATGAGACTGGTACGCATAATTGCTATCCTCAAATGATATTTGCCCTCTCTAGGATTGTTTTCAGTGCTTAAACGGACTCATGGCAATGGTTTGTAGGATTGAACAAGCCTTTAAGAGGAAAAACACAAACACTTTTCTTTTTCTTCCAAGAACTTGAGCACTTGGTCGGTTTGAACATGTATAGAAGAATTGGAATAACTCTTTCAAAGTTGAAATGAATTATGATTTCTTATGTTTAGAAATGGAAAACTATCACCTATTTATAGCTTTCCATAAATACACCACAAAAAGGCTTAAATAATTCATGAAAAGTTGGGAGCTTTACATGCAAAGACACCAGAAAATCAAATTGTGAAGCCGGCCTCACAGCTAGTTTCACTAGCCATGCACGCATGGTAGTAAACCATGGTTGCGCAAGGTTCACGCGTTTCGGCTTCTACTTTTGCGGAAGCAGGGGGCTAATATCTAGCCCCAATTCCCACGTTTGATTTTAATTTGATGTCCCATCCTTTTTTCGTTCAATTCTTTCGTTTATGATTTTGAACAATTACAAGAAATAAGTCCTTCAAGTCTCGGGCCTTGTTCTCCACTCTGGCAAACTCTTCCAAATTCCATTCTCCTTTTAACTTATCCATGTAATGTATCTGCCATCAACAGGTTGAAAGTACCACCCTTATTTGCTTTGGAACCAAGAACGCAGGGGAGCAGTGACTCAAAACCAAGCAAGCTAGTATTCGAGCCATTGACAGACACAAGAAGCCACAATTTGGTGAACCTATCAGGTATGAGAAGGGCAGTGGCTTTTTTCTCAAGGATCAATGGTGGAGATGGAATCAGCTTTCATTTCTTCCCTCTTTGAGGCCGAGGATATCTCCAAAAGGTCAGGTTCAAAGCACTAAAGTTTGTTGCCAGACGAGGTTGATGATGAGGTCGGGGATGTCATCAATGTTGATCAAACAACGGGAAGGGAAAATAGGGGCCCACCGTGCAAGCCAGAAGCATAGAAGCCCGATCGGATAATGATAAATAACATTACTCTTTTGAAAATCATTTAAACCAAAATAACTAACCTTTTGAAGTATAACAAAACACGCTCAACTAGTGTTTGGCCCCCATTAACTTTTTTCAAATTTTTCTCTTTCTTAATTTTAATCACGCATTCTTCAAATAAAACTTTCCATTATTTTTCAACCACGCATTCTCCTATCAATCACTATTTCAAAATTTATAATTTCTCCAAAATGGAGACCAAACACTAGCTTAATTGTCGAATGTTGGTACTCCTAGTGGTCGGCTAAAGATTTCCTAATAGATGAAAGAAGTCGTTACTCATTGTTGACGTCGACAACCATTAAAATTTAGTTTAGTTTCGCATGTCACCATTCTATCACATTCATCACCTGTCCTTTCTCAGATCGATAAATTTGTGTAGTTGGCACTTGGCAGCCTCAAAGTGCCAATTACCCCACCCCCGTCCCATAAAATTGGCACCAAGTGCCAATTTATGCCAATCTTGGGGGTCTCAAAGTGCCAGTCTTGACTCGAGACAACATGTTAATCTTTAATCCCAAATCCAATTTTTATTATAGGGTATTTGTTAGAGATTAAAATTGTTATTATTGACTTTTATTAGATGAGTGAGACACAATAACGACTATATTTTCAATTTTAATTGAATTTTGAGGAGAAACAAACATGCCCTCAATTAGTCCACGATGAAATGAACATTTTAATACTCGATAATCATAGAGGAAACTCAAGATTTTAGAGTGACAAATACATGTTTAACGAAAACTTTATATATTTCGATAGTTCAAAGGAATTTACTTTTCAACTACGTCATTAGTTTTTTATAGTGCATTATTGGAGTTAATCAAGCAATAAAAAATTCATTAAATTATAGAAAGTGACTCCTATAACTAGACATGATATGAAGATAACAATCTTCGGTAGGGACAAAAATTATATGAATTGATAGTAATGTATATCTTAGATTAGGTGGCACAATCTGTAAGATTTGCCCTCAAACCTGCATACAACCCCAATATTATTTCCTAATAGTCCACATTATTTGGTTTGGTTCAACTTAAGTAGTTGAGAGTTGAGGGAAAAAAGACCTTATTAGAGTTGACAAATAAATTCCAAAAAAATAATAAAAATAAAATAAATTAAAAATTAAAAATTAAAAAAAATCTTAATTTAGAGTACGTTTAGCTGAGCCTAAGTAGAAGTTAATTAAAAGTGGATTTTTTTCTTCTTCTTATTTTTAGGCTATTACTCCAAATGAAAAGAGCCAGTTCCATTTCTAGTTCAATAGTGAGTAGATATTGTTCGTCCTTGTCCTTCGGTGGGGTACTTGTTATGTGTTAGAGTAGGCAATAAAGAAAGCGAAGAATTGAACTCATTCAAAGAAGAAGAGTACTAAGAAAATTAAAGAGTGTAATTCCGCTAATAACGAATCAACACAATACACATCTTGTAATCTAAATTTTACTCCAAATAAGCAATACGAGAAATTGAGAAAATAACATTTGATTTTCAAACCAAATGAAGATTTGTACCCACTGTAGCTTTGTCCCTTTATTATTATTAGTTGTCTTATTTTTTTATTTTTTTTCTTTTTTTTTT
>CAIGRL010260179.1:0-10939 GCA_903798325.1 Fraxinus xanthoxyloides | reverse complement strand
TTGAAGTGTGAACTTTTGATAGTAAGATCCATCCAAACTAAGAGAAAGTAAGGATCAGAAGTAAATGAGTTCAACTTTAGAACGCACCCCGAGATAATTGAGTGAAAATAATAAGTTTGGGTGGGTGTGCATCTTTCGAGCGATGAGAGAGAAAACCTGACTACATTGGGTCGAGTATGAGTCAGTCATGACCCTAATATGTTAGTATTAGTCTACACACACACTTCGAGTTATGCATGTAACATGTTGAGATTGATGTGATTTTGCATGGCTGTAGTTGTTCATGTTGTTTCTTACTAAGCTTCAATCCCGAGACACGACAAATCTTGAAACCATGTGTTACTTAGAATTAAGTTGCAATTTTGTTTAAGGGCAACCAATAGTTCAAGTTTGGAGGAGTTGATAAGTGTGTTTTACACACTTAATCTAGACCACAAACATGGATAATTATTAATAAATATGTGAAATATAGCTTAATTCATTGTAATTTGTGTTTTTTACAGGACAACAATGATAAATACGGTGGAAATTAGGAGATAAAAAGAAAAATGGCTAAAATGAAGCAAAATCAAAGTTTGAAGACTCAAGTGCAAATACTGAAAAGTTGTTCTGAAGATTTGAGAGTAAAAAAGAAGCCAAATGGATGAAATATAGTCAAAGTACTATCATATATCAACTTCCAACTGAAAAGGTTATGCTTTGAATTTTCAGTCTTGGTTTGAGACTCTTTTTTGGCATAGAAGACATTCGAATTTGAAAATTTATATTTCATGAAGATTTGTAGCGCTTTGAGTTAGCTTTCCAATGCTTTCTAAATCACCTCAATTGAATATTGAGAGAGAAAGATAAGAACACAAACTGAAAGTTGTCCGGTGAAAAAAATATATAACCATGCGTCTGCATGGTTAAATCAACCCAACCATGCGGCCGCACACATGTAATCAGGCAATTAGATGAGGGATTTTTTTCGTTCCATACGGCCGCATGGTTGTCTTCCGGCGCGAGAAATTTCTAGTTTCCTTTTTCAATTCAAATACCTTTGGAAACAAATTTTGGGATGTTATTTAACCCCTAAAGCCGTCCTCAAACCCTAGGCAGACCTAAGAGGAGACTTTTGAAGCGTTTCAGAGAGAAATCAAGGCACAAACAAGGAGAATAACATAACGACGCGAAGAATCAATTCAAGAATTTAAATTGGTGATGTCGTTCTTTATTAAATTTTTTGATTTCTTTGTTTCTATCATGTTAGGCTAGATTTATATGTGCTAGGTGAAAAATGAACCTTGTGATGTGATATTTTAATTCCTAGTTTTACTTTGTTGACATTAAAATGCTTTTTGAATTATTGAATGATTTATATACATTGTTTTTCTCTACAATTATATGTGCAATAGTTATATGAGTGTGTTGGCTTATTGTATGCATTCGAAAGAAGAAAAATAAGCTCGACAGCGTATAAATCATCGTAGGGTCCGATAGGGGATAAAAATATACTGCTTGCTCTACGTAAATCTCTAAGTGTTTACAAAACGTCATGCATTCTTGTATATTGCATTTGTCATAAAAATATAGCCAAATGGTATGTAAGAATATGATCAATTCTACTCGAGAGAGATTATTGAATATGTTAGAAATATCGATACTTCATCAATTCAAACGTGTTATCAATTTTGTAGAACTAGAATTAAAATGGATCACTACATGGGAATTCGCAAACCTAGTGTGTTTCTTTTCTATTNGAAGAAAAATAAGCTCGACAGCGTATAAATCATCGTAGGGTCCGATAGGGGATAAAAATATACTGCTTGCTCTACGTAAATCTCTAAGTGTTTACAAAACGTCATGCATTCTTGTATATTGCATTTGTCATAAAAATATAGCCAAATGGTATGTAAGAATATGATCAATTCTACTCGAGAGAGATTATTGAATATGTTAGAAATATCGATACTTCATCAATTCAAACGTGTTATCAATTTTGTAGAACTAGAATTAAAATGGATCACTACATGGGAATTCGCAAACCTAGTGTGTTTCTTTTCTATTAGTTACTTCAATTTGCATTCAATCATATAATTTGCATTTAGTTCAATTAATTCATCCATTATTGCTTTCATTTAGTTTAGCTACAATTTAGTTACAAAACTCAACCATATTTCACGTTGCAATTAAGATCGGAATAGGTAAAATCAAACTAGTAAATCTCTGTGCGAATGATACTTGGACTCTAAAATCCATTTTATTACTTGAACGGTCCATACAATTGCAGTAGTTTTTAGTCGAAACATTTTTTCGTATAACAGCATACGTGATCATTGACATGTAATAGAATTGATGAGTTCAGAGTATCATCTCACATAAAGTTTACTAGTTTTGTATGAAATTTGAAATATATATAACACAAAAGAGTTTTTGATTTGTGTAATTATTCTGAATTATCTAAGCATAATAATCCATTGTTGACAATCGATAAAATCAGTATATTTAACTTTCTTTTCCAAGACAATTTGAGTCAATTATTAGTCCAAATTTGAATTAATAGAATGCGTTAAGTTTTACATTATCTATATGACTGAACACATGATAAAATGATTATTCGTAATATCTATTACACATATATCATTTTTTGTACGTTCTAAATATATTGTGAGTCTTCCAACACTATAGAAAGCAAGTAATATTTAATCGTTGGCCAAACAATTAAATAAATCAATGAGTACACAAAATTAATCAAGAAATGCAAAAAATATTAAACTACTAGTCTTGAATTAAAATAAATAAATAAAAGCGTTCATCTTCATCCAATAGAAACACAAATTTAGCCTAGCATGATTTTATGTAAATTACAAAAAGAATAATAGCAAAATATTACACGGATCATGAAATAACTCAAAAGATGTTGATCTTCAAGTACAAGGTTGAATTATTCAAGTTCTTGATATAATTGACATTCAATTCCTTGCTAGTGGTTGATCTCCTCTTTCAAAGTATAGCAATTGACCGTTTGTTCTTAATGAATTTTATGATATTAATATGTATTAAGAGGATAGAGAGAGATCCTCGTGTTTGGCCCTTGTTTTGTATTCATATAAGTCAACAATCTCGTCTAAATAACGAACAAATTTGAATTTAATAAGAATTCCAAACAAAATTGAAGCGAGAGACCTTGAATTTGACCAGCGCTGCTTCGTGGGCACCTTAGTCGCGGCCGCGACAGCTTATTCTTCGCGTACGCCCCAATTTGCACTTGTTTTAGCTCTCAACAGTTTTTGGTAAGTTTATCATAACTTTTTGTTCCGATATTCCATTGAGGTGTTTCAAATTGCATTGAAAAGATAAATCAAAGGGTTACAATTCTTATGGAGTTGGCTTTTCTCAAATTCAAATATTTACTGTTCGAAAAATAGGTCTCAATATGAGGCTTAAAGTTTGGAGCAAAACTTATTCGAGTCGAAATTGATTTATGAAAAATACTTGAACTATATTTCACTATTTCGACTTCCAATTTTATTCAATTAATACTATGTGATCTTCAATCATCATGTTGTTGTCCGAATCAACTATTAAATATTTTCACTTTGGTCCTCGAACTTTGAATTTCTTTCTTCGCTAATTTTTCATTAATTTCTTTCAATTCCACCAATTTGCATTGAATTCAACCTAATGAACATATTTAACATATAATAAAGTTATAATTAATCTAAGTCACTAAGTCTAGTAAGTGAACAAAATACACTTATCAAATATACCCAAACTTGAACATTTGTTTGTTCTCAAACAAAGCTGTAATGTAAATTTTAAGCACACGTGGTTAGATAATTTGTCTTTCGTCTCAGGATTGGATCTTATATATGAAAAGTTTTAAACACACATTATTGAAATTCACAATTTTTATCAATTTTTTTAATTACGCTTTTCATCCATTTCAACCCATGAGAATGGTTGATCTTAGAATATCTCTCGAATAAATAAAATAAAAAATTGCCTTTAATTACTTCCATTCTTTTTTATTGTTTGAGTTTTCTTGGTTTTGGTGTTCAAAAAAACTGAAGGGCTTTGTCAAGAGGACTTAAACTGTCTAAGCAAGCTTAGGATTTAAGCTGTCCATTTGTGACCCGCTCCTTACTTGGAACCAACTCAGTTTAGTGTTACTTAAATCAATAGAACGATAACAATATTACAACCCCATCTTTATAAACCTTACTTTCAGAAACTCTTAAGGACATTCCATTTAGAAATCATATTTCAAGAAATTCATACTTTACGAAACTTCTATTTTAAGAAAACCGATTTTAAAAATTTTCCATTTTTAGAAACTTCCATTTTAGGAAAACTTCAAAGCTTCTAAATTAGGTAAGTTTATTCCCTTTGAAATCCTAAATACAAGTAGTGATACTAATTAAGTCTATTATGCCCTTCGTAGATGGCTAAAGGTCCAACCGAGACAAGAAGAGAGAGAATTAGGAAATAGAATTGGTCATTGTTCTTGCACCTCCTTAGGTTTTATACAAGGAATCAAGCCACAACCCCATTGAGTATTTGGATGCTATTGAGGCCATTTGCCGAGGGGCTCGATTGAATGGACAAGAGTTTAGCAGTGATGAGACATTTTTCTCCTCTTTAGAACCCTTACCGAATATTGGAGCGATTCGCGGAGCAACTTGATGAAATGTATGACCAGCAAATATCTATTGAACACCTTATTAAAAGCCTTAGAGAAAGAGTGAGGATCAATACTGAGGATGATAGGGTTATTGAGAGTCCTGGTAGCCTCGAGATCGTGCCCGATGGGAATAGTCATGAGGAAATACCGAAGGTAGACGTGAGGGCAACATAATAGTGTATGTGCGCGGATACCTAAGGGAGGAAGAAGGCCCTCTGGAGGACCCTGAACCAAGCCATGATGAGAGCACGAGGAAAAATTACTAGATTATAGTCTTATGTTTATATTCTTGCTCCAGTAGATGATTTCCCATGTTTTGCATGGGCGTTTGGTATACTTTGAGATCCTTTTACCTAATAGATTTTCCTTTTACTTGACGTTGGGTATGCCCTACATACCTTTTTGAAATTATGAAGATTTTATGAATAAAATACACTATTTTCTCCTTTCAGTCTTTACTTAATGCACTATTATTTGTTAAGGCTACGACACCTCGATCTAGGAGAGCAAACAATTGTGAACAATCCCAACCCGCCCCAACAACCCCAACCTAATGGCGTTGAGCTAGAGTTTGCTTAACATTTCCTCATTATAATGAGCACGTTTGTCCAAGAGACGAAGACGCTGCAACAAGCACCACCACCACCACCAGCACAACCATTTCAACCTCAAGCACCAGTGGTGGCAACGGACACTAGCAATACTGCTGGTGTTGTAGTAGAAATTTGAAAACAACAACTCCCAAACTTCGAGAGTGGTATAGCTCCATTGGAAGCAGAGGATTGGTTGGTCGAAATAGAAAGAATTTTTTACCTCATTGACTGCCTAGACACTGGGAGGTTATTTTTGTGACATTTATGCTTAAGAAAGGCACCATGCGTTGGTGGGACTCAACCTGAAGTTCAAGGGCCCACGAACACATCTAGACATGGAACGAATTCAATGAACACTTTTTAAGAAAATACTACCCCACAAATATCTTCAATTAGAAGGGGAGAGAGTTTCTCAATTAGTTCAAGGATCGATGTCTTTAACTGAATACGAGCAAAAATATGAGGAGTTATCCTATTATGTCCCTAGCCAGGTGGATACTGGGGATAAACATGCATGAAGTTTTAAAAAAAGGGTTGAGAAATGAACTAAGGCGGGCATTGGTAGTACTTTAAATAGGAACCTACCATAAAGTGTTAGCATGGGCAAAATTAGCAGACTTCAAGCGTCGCACTAGTGGGGAGAACAAGCAAAATGTACAGCCAAAAAAGTAAAAATGGGAGGATTATAAGCGAAAACAGGATATTTATTTTAAAATTAATATTTGATCACATATAAAAAATATTCACTACCTTGGGTGGTGAAACATTTGGGTGAAACATAGCACATGTGATAAAAATATCAATTCTATCAATATCTTTGATGACTAAGGGCCCTTTTGGCATGGTATAGAAGAGTTTTGGGAAAAAGCTGCCTTAATTTTTGTTTGAAAATCGATTTTTGAAAGCAGTTCCTATTTTGGAAATGCTTTTAAAGGAAGTTACGTTGGACTCAGCTTCCTCTACAAAACTCTTCTAACTATCAGAAGTGCTATCATAAAATTAGCCAAATGGGTCTAAATGTGGTTGTTTAATCTCAAAATCTCTTTTTGACTTTTTAAAAGTTATGCCAAACTGGTCCTAAATGTGTGTCTTATTGTGTTATGCATATCTCAGTTGAATCTATCTTAATGATTTATGACTCCCAAACGGGAGTTTGTTGTTTATGCTTTCCTACTACATTTATTCTATTGGGAAAAAGATGTTGCTATTAAAGGGTTGGATCATTATTGTCCATTTGTGTTGCATTTTTCTTCATAGAGATGGGGAGATAAAATAGAAAGAGAGGTTGTCAAGTTGTTGGCTACATGAATTTGGACCCATTTGACTCATACTCAGGACCCATATAGCATGAATTTTGAAAAGTTAAAATGTGGTTTTGAGATCAATAAACTGCTTTTGGACCCGTTTGACCAATTTCATGAAAGTGTTTCTAATAGTTAGAATAGTTTTGATAAGTGTATTTTATACACTTATTCGAGTTCTAAAATATTGACTTTTCATAATTCTTTTAATAGAATAACAGCATAATTTATTAAATAATGTGTTATTAGGTGAAACTCAATGCATGGAAGTGAAATTGAAAGAAAGAAACGAAAAATAGGAAAAAAAAAAGGGAAGATCTAAAGTTAGGGGACTAAAATGCAAATACTCAAAATTTGTGTCGGATCTCTTGATGAAGATTTGTGAATGCTATGGGTCAAATGGATACAACTAAGGTCAAAAGGAGTGAAAACAAATTAATTTTCAACCACAAAAGCATGTCCAAGTTTTTAGTTGGAGATTGAGACCCATTTTTGGCCCAATAAACATTTGAATTGAAAATGAGCTATTCCATCAAAGTTGTAGTATTTTGAATTATCTTTCCAAAGCATTTTGGATTACCATAATCGGAAAACGGAATAAAAAGTTATAACAAAAATACTGAAACAGACGCAGAGTTTGGAACAACGACTCAACGCCTAGGTGCCGGAATCATAGCGCTCAAGCGTTGCAGGACCTATTATTTTTAGTAAGGCAGTGCCTATGCACTGCCACCATTGCGTCCAGGCATTGCCTGGACATCTGATCACGGCGCATATGCTCTGCACCGTCAAATTTTAGGGTTTGTTGTTTAAGCTGCTAAAAGCGCAGAAAAAGACTCCAATTTGGCCAATGACGTGTAGGGAACTATAAATAGAATAAAGAAGGCACGAATTAGAGGTTTCACACATTGAAAAGGAAGAGATACAATAAGAGATCAAAGATTCAAATCAAGAGAAGAAATTCATCACGGGATCCAAGTTTAAAGCAAAGATTGAAGGGGAAGAAGATCTTGGTACGAGATTTGATTCTTTACCATATCTTTATTCAATTAATCTGATGATCCACTCAAAGGCGTTTATTTATTTTTCCTTTTACGTTATGTTTAACTAAACTCTAAATTAGGGCAAATAATGTAGTCTTTTTGTGATATTTAGTTCTTTAATTCCAAGTTTTATGTGGTTTATTCTTTTATGTGTTGATTTTATTATGAGATTAATGTTTTGAATTATTTGGCCAATAATTTGATGATTACTTGAGCTTTTTACGAATCGAGATGTGAGTTTGAGGTTTAGAATGTATAATAAAATTCGGTAAAATAGTAAAACGTGTAGAGATATCTATACTAGTTATTTTGGTTCGTTATAAGAATTCTTAGAACTATAATTCGTTCAACTAAGGGTAAATTGTATAGAGATATGCAATTGAATTAGTTAAATAAGTTCAATGAGAACTCAGAGGGGTAAATTGAATATCATAGAAGAATTCGATCAAACACTGCATTATGTTACAATCTTGAATTAGGAATTAAGGTGATCATTAGATGAACTTATTTTGCCCTAGTATTCAATACATACTCGAATATTTTATCAATCATTGTTTGAAATCTTCTCGTACTTTCTATTAGTTTAAGTTAATTAGTTCACAAAAGTAAAATTATTCACAACTATTACCATTCTTTATTTTTATTTTTTATCAAATAGGAGTTAGAAAAAGTAGATTAAGTCTAAAGTATAGTCCTTATGGGAATGATAATCTAGACGCAGAGGTCCACTATATTACTTATTACGTTATTGTACACTTGCGATAAAAAAAAAAAAAAAGCAAAACGTTTTTAGGGGAAGTTGGTCCAACATAGTTTCATTTAAAAGCACTTTCTAGTTTTGAAACAAAAATTAAGGTAGTCTTTTTCGAAAGCTCTTTCACAGGAAGTAAAAGGCATACCAAAATGGCCATTAGTCATCAAAAATCTTTATGGAACTCTCAATTTTAATCAAATTTGCTATGTATCAACCAAATTTTTCAACACCCAAGGTAATGAATATTTTTTTATATATGTAATTAACTATTAATTTTAAAATAAAAGTAAAATATCTGTTATTATTTCAAAACTTTCCTTTTTTGATACATAACCATAAATACTTGAACATATGAGAAATTGAAGTGGACAAATTGTTTAGCAAATTTGTCATATTTATATTTCCAAGGCTTTCCTCTTTTTTTGTTACGTGACATTAAACAATTGAACAAATGACAAATTTGTCGAACATAAAAATAAATTTGTCAAACATATTTCAATTTCATCATATACAAAATCCCATAAACATACAATACCTTTGAAGCACAAAAAATTGATATTGAGACAACAATTGAGTTCTGTTTGTTGTCGTTTTTCATTTTTCATTTCGCAACTTAAGCATAACATAAACATATATTGGTAAATATAAAACTACAGCAAATCATTAAATTCTCAATGTAAAAAGTAATTAAAACTAAGCAAAAAAAAACTCATGCTCTAATTCTTGAAATATTGATTTTTTTTTTAAAAAAAAATATGCCGTGAAGTTGAATACAAAAGAAGGATTCAACCGAACACTACATTAAATTAGAATCTTGAATTAAGAATTGAGGTTGATCATTAGATGGACTTTTGTGCCCTAATATTCATTTCGTATTTGAATCTTTTATCAATCATTTTTTGAAATCTCTTTATACTTTCCATTAGTTTAAGTTAGTTAGTTCACAAAAGAAAATAATATTCACAACTATTACCATCCGTTATTTGTTTACTTTCATCAAATAAGAGTTAGGAGAAATAGATTAAATCTGAAGTATAGTTCTCGTGTGAACGATAATCCGGACTCAGAGGTCCACAATATTACTTGTTATGATATTGTACACTTGCGATATAAAAAAACGCAACAAGAATCAAGGAATCAAAATATTTGCCTTTTATAAGCGGAAGTCATTAATTCCAGCCATTGGATGTGGATCCGGACTATCCAACTGTTCATATCATATTCAATTTGAATCATTCATAATGTTTGTTGCTTCATATTCTACGATCTAGATCAGGGCATCAGCATCACGCGCCCTATTATTTTTGCCTCCCATAAAACATGCCTACGACATTCATCATTGCTCATTAAATACTGTGACGGTTGCGGGTATATAAAGTTGAACCACTTCAATTGTCTTTTCTTGAAAACATACGAGAGAAAATAATTAAGGATGCCTCATGTTCCTAATGTTTCAAAAAATAGGCCTCCTCAAAATTAATACATTATAGCCTCAGCAAATAGCAGACGTACGCTACCTCAGCCTCGACATGAATAGCTTCGGTAAGGCTTTAGATATAAAAAGTCACTTCTGAGCAAACAACCTCGGATAAAAGGGCCTCTGCTTGTACTCCCTAACATTTTCCAAAAAAATTGAAAACTTTCTATGTGCATAGCTTCGTACAACACCTTCAATAAATACTAATAGTTCTAATTATAATATAAATATTCACATTGTGACTTGGGAGACTATTATGGTATTGCAAAACGATCCACCCCCAACAAATTTATTTTTATCTTTTCTAACAGAAGTTCATGTATTACATAAATAAACATACATAGACGTGGGGAACTATCGTTGCGCCCGCCATCGAGGTTCTTAGTGGAAACCACGTTGTAGCCCGCGTGGAGACATGGAGTCAAATATGAGAAAGTAAACAAAGACCCAATTGGTCAAAATAAAGAAGTCAAAGAAGAAGCTAATCCCCTTTGTTCCAAATCTCTTATTTGGCCTAATCCTTCACTCTATCTAAAGTGCCCATTTGACCAAAGTCTTCACTCCATTCAAAGCTCTCTTTGGTTGAAGCTCTTGCTTTCTTTCAGAAATATGCAGGCCATCTTTAAGAACGATTGATGTAATGTTTTTAATGATGAATGTAAGAATGATCATCTTAGGATATAGGGTGGCTAATCCATTGTCAATGTATTAACTTCATAATAGACTGAGTGTTGTGAAGCTTCGAACTGGGAGATGATGCCAATTGGTTCTTATCCAACGACTACAACGTTGGCCAGAACCTAAACAACTCATGTAACATTTGTGGATAATGCAACTCTTTATAATCAAAATCACACTCGATCTTCTCTTTTGCTTACTCCATATTTATTTACTTAGGTTTAGATTACTTCTACTTTTGTTGAGTTTTTTGTGATTGTTTGTTTTTAATGTAATCATCTTTGGTCATATTGCCGGTGCTCGAAAATTTTTGTTGAGCATTGTAGAGCATCTCTCACATCTATAAATATCATCACTTGTCATCCGAGTCTCTGTCCAAAATGTGTTGGATTCATTTGCGTGGACGTGAGTGAGCCCGACATCTATTGTC
>CAIGRL010260176.1:0-14700 GCA_903798325.1 Fraxinus xanthoxyloides | reverse complement strand
CACATAAAGGCAATCATCACGGCCCAAGAAGTGCTCTTGCTGAATTCCAGAGATCCCTCAGTCACCCCTTTCGTTGAAGAGCTTCAGAGAAGAATTTCTCGCCATCATCAGGCCTTCAAGGCTGAGGTTTCTCTCCATCTTATCATATACACGCATATATTTTTTTGCTTTTGAAGAGTTTATGGGAAATTGTAAAAAAAGTTTTATTGATGATTATTTGATTTTAGGTTAAAAAAAATTAATTGCAAAAATTTGATCGTTTTGGTCGTTGATGTTGATACGCTAATGTACTTAATATGCCACAGAATCTTGATTTTCTCAATTTTAGTATGTTATGTCACATTAGTAGTAGAAGATGAATAATGCTTGATATAGTGTGTTCTTACTAATTTTTATCTCTTATGTTCTTTTTCTGATTATTTATATTGATTTGGGAAGATCGACTTATTGACTTCCATTGTTAACGTGTAAAGAAAAATTTGTGCTCCACTAGTGCTTGCGATTCAGCCAATGAATGTCATTCTTTACTTAGCCCCTGTTTTTTTTGGCCAAAAACTAATTTTCCTACCGTATTCTCAGACAACACTCCCCAAAGTCAAATGAAATGCGTTGGAATCCCAATTTCAGGACAATATTCCTGTTGTATATTCTTTCCCTTTTTCCCTGCATTTGTAAATTGCAATTACAATCATTTCCCCTCACCCTTTTCCACCTACGCTTCTGCGAAAATTTACAGACAGTTGCGCAACTCATGGCGAAATTTTTTTTGGACCAAATCAAGGGAAAAAATCAAAACACTTTTGTAAATCCAGTAGAGATACGGCTTCATTTCATTGTCCACAGTGAAGACCCAAGAAATTTTTCACTGAAAGCTTATCGATTTTGTGGAGATAGTTGATTTTTTTCTCCTCTTCTCCGTTGCCGACTTCGATCCGGAGCTTGCTCAGCCTACAGATCCGGTGGCTTGCACGAAATTGTCACCGGCTTCCTTGAAAAATGACTGCTCCCGATGGCAAAGTTCCCCGACCAAATCGTAAGTCATTCTTCATTTGAGAATTTCAAGCGAGCATACTGTGTCAATTTGCTATAAATATACAACTAATGTCACCTTCTGCACATTGATAGAACTCCAATTTCTAGGGTTTCACTACATTTTTCGCATACCCGTCATTGGCACTTCCCCCTTTAACTTATGACCGAAACTGATTTTTGCTTTCCACCAGTGGTCCGGGGCGTGAATTCTTCCGGTACCTGAGCGGTATCAATTCCAGTGCATCGCAACAACTCAAACAGGTGTTTGTGATCCATTTGCAGTTTATTCCAATAATTCTTCATCTGCGATGTAGTCCAGTCCTTCCCCGTCGAGGCATTGAACATGTCTGCTATACAATGCCGTCCTTTTGAGGAGAAGCATTTGCCTCGTCGGTGGCCTTCAGCTATGACAAGTTCGCAGGTGTCGATGAATACTTTGTGCTCTGACTGGTTCCACCTCGCTATCTTACGCACCACGCTGTGGGGTGCCTGCGATTTGGAAGAAGCAGAGTGCAACTGGTCAGGGCCCTCACTTATGAACCGCTGCCATGGAAATACCGGGTTAAGAGGCGGGTAATATTCACTAAAATGAAATAAATAGTAAAGCAAAATCAGTTTCCGTTATAAGTTAAAGGAGGAAGTGCCAATGGCGGGTATGCGAAAAATGTGGTGAAATTCTGGAAATTGGAGTTTTATCCATGTGCAGAAAGTGACATTAGTTGTATATTTGTAGCAAATTGACACGGTGTGCTCGCTGGAAATTCTCAAATGAAGAATGCTTACCGTTTGGTCGGGGGAACTTTACCACTGGGAGCAATCGTTTTCCATGGAAGCCGGTGACAATTTCGTGCAAGCCGCCGGATCTGTAGGCCGAGAAAGCTTCGGATCGAAGTCGGCAACATAGAAGAGGAGAAAAAAATCAACTATCTCCACAAAACCGGTAGGCTTTCAGGTGAAAAATTTCTTGGGTTTTCGTCATGTACGGTGAAATGAAGCCGTATGTCCATTGGATTTCCAAAAACGTTTTTGATTTTTTTCCTTGATTTGGTCCAGAAATTTTCTTTGTCGTGAGCGCTCAGCTGCCTCTAAATTTTTGAAGAAGAGTAGGTGGAAAAGGGTGAGGGGAAATGAGTGAAATTGCAATTATAAATGGAGGGCAAAAACGGAAAGATTATACAATGGGAATATTGTCCTAGAATTGAGATTCTGACATATTTCATTGAGTTTTGGGAGTGTTGTCTGAGAACACCGTAGGAAAATTAGTTTTTGTCCAAAAAAAGGGGTTTCAAACAGGGGCTTAATATTTACCATTGATATTTGTTTCCCAAATTACGAAATCTATTCAATTGGATGAGTTTTCCTTGTCTACATGGACCCATATACATGATACATCTATGCATATTATTAGTTTCACATTTATATGATCATATGGGATGATGGCAATCAAGGAAGCTGGAGCCAATGGTGAGAATGTGGAGTGGGCAAATTTATATGATTTGGGAGAGCCACAATCAAGAAAAGTTAGTCCTCCAACTTATTCCAGGATTTTCTTGAATAAGGATGAGGAGAGGAAGGAAGATGAGAGGCAACAAGTCGTGGAGAATCGAGACGGATTGAAGCTTCTTCCATTTGAGTTTGTTGCTTTGGAGGCATGCCTTGAAGCTGCTTGCAGTTGTTTGGATAGTGAAGTATAGAATTCTTATACCTCCCTTTCTGTTAGAAAAATGCAATTTCTTGTCTCCTTTGTTCTTTGGTTTATTTTGAATGTCTTTCCCCTGATTTCAAGCTAGGCAAGGACATTGGAGCAAGAAGCTCATCCTGCATTAGATAAGCTGACTTCGAAGATTAGTACTCTCAATTTGGAACGTGTACGACAAATTAAAAGTCGCTTGGTTGCAATAACTGGACGAGTTCAAAAGGTTGGCTTGACGAGTCTCTGTAATCCCATTTCAAAGTGTCTCCTTCTACTGCCTAAATTATCTGGCTTTGAAACTAAACTCTGATTAACTTTAGTGCTAAAACAGGAGAAGTTTTCTGTTTAGAGCTTTTTTTTTAATTGCTGAATTCATGCTCAGTTAATTGTCATCTTTGATTGTTAGGCTTGATTTCTCTAATCAATTACAACTGCATATTAAGACTTGTAACACTAACAAAGAATCAATGACTTTTACATATGTACCCTAATGGAGAAGAGGTTATCATTAGCTTTTGTTTTGTTCTTTTTTCGTTTACTTGTAATACAATCTATCATATAGAAGATGACAAACTGTTGACCCAAATTGAGATTATATGATATTTTTCTTCTCGCTCGTTAAATTTATATGAATTTTACCCCTGGGGTAATAATGATACAAATGCAATTTAGTTTTCGTACTTGGAGCATGTTCTTTATCAAAATTGTGATAGTAAATTCTTTGCTGACAGATTGGTTTTACTAACCACTTGAAGTAATACTGTTACTTTTACTGGTTCTTTAACATTTTCGTACATTTTAGCTCTGTTCCACTCTTTGAGCGCTAATTTTCATGTATACATGTACTCACAAAAAATGATGCATATGGCATAGTTTCTTAGCTTAATTTGACAAAATCATTTTTTCGACAACATTGTCTTGATAATTTTATTTACTTTCTTATAGTTTTGGACCTTTGGTCATTTATTACTTTTTTCTGTTACCCTTCATCTGGTAATTCCGACATAATTTTTCAGGTAAGGGATGAATTAGAGCATTTGCTTGATGACGATGAAGATATGGCAGAGATGTATTTGACTGAAAAGCTTGCGCAACAACAGCTTGAAAATTCTTCAACCTCTTCTTTAAATGAGCAAGATGACATGGAAGAAGTTGTTCAGTCTGAAATGGATGACAGGCATGTGAAAGCCTCTCTGTTTCGTCTAAATCATAAGACATATTTCTAGATAATATTGAAGCACCTCATCTAAAAGTGAACCATTGTTATCATACCCGACCCAGTCATTGACCTGGACAAATCATTGGGTCATCGGGTTGTGGTTGAACCAATGGATCATTGCAAAGTTATTTTTTCTTTTTTAAACAAAGATTAAAATGGAACATACATAGTTCTGATACATTTATTGTTAAGACTCCACCAATTGCTATAGTGGCCAAGCTTCCCATAATTCTCTAGGTGAGCAAAGGTTCTTATCATCCCAACTACAAATTTGATATAAAATTTTGCTTTCAACCTATTTGGTAACTAATCGGTTCAATCCAAACCGGGTCGAATTCAAAACAAACCAGTCTGGTTCGATGGTTCTTGACCAGTTTAAATGATTCTTGACCGGTTCAATTACTAATGAGCCAATTAGTGCAAACTGGACTGGACCAATGGCCGGTTTCCCGGTTCCTGGACTGGACCGGACCGGTCCAGTCCGGTTTTAATACCTACGAAGAGAACCTTTTAGATTATTAGGTGGTTCAAAATGGTATCAGGGTAGGTAGAAGACTTAGATTCAAGTCTCATTACCATCCTTACATAAACTTGTGCACGACGCCCTTCATAAAAAGTGAATCTGGTCTACGCATGAGGGGGCGTATTGGAGACAGTCTAAATAAACAAGTTTGACCCCTCTCACCTTCAAAAGAAAAAAGTTTGACCCCCCTCTTATAGCTTTAGTTTTTAGATGAGGCAGTTCAACAGTTTATACAATAATTATTCACTATTAAAGTTTGTGTTATACTCAATTCTTGTAACATTGCAGGGTTCGTGCTGAAATATCAATGGAAGGTAATAAGAGTTCCTTTATTTCTGATGGTGATCTTCAGAAGATTACCAACCACCAGGAGCAATTTTTTGAAGGTCCTGTTGCTCCTAGCAGAAACAGTCATGGGACCCATACCAGTACACACACCAGTACACACAGTGCTATAAGCAAGAACCTTGACGTGGAAGAGCTCGAAATGCTCTTGGAAGCATATTTTGTTCAGATTGATGGTACACTGAATAAATTATCCACAGTACGTAACTAATCTTTATGCTTAAATAATATTAAATTGATTTGATTTCTTTATGAGCTTCAAAATGGTAATTTACCCCACCTTTTTTCCATAAAGGGGTTCTTTGGTTCATTAGTTTCTTTCATTTTTTCTGAAATTTGGTTTTGATTACTATCCTGGATGATATTTCGACATTTAGGTGATTAATAGTCATTTGATGGAAGAAGTCTCAGATTTGCCAAATTTCTACCCATAATGTGTTTCCAAAAGGCATTATGTGAACATTTTTTGCACTCGCTGAATACATCTGCAAAGTTTTTACTACATATTCTTTATCAATGGAACCTCGTGTTACCAGTTACCGCTGTTGTGAGATGAACCTTGTATATAAACATTGATATTTGCTTGTTACGGATAGAAGAAAGTTAAAAGGAGCAGAAAACTTCTTATGGTACCTTTTGAAATACCTTTTTATTGGATACAAACTTTGGTCTTTTTAAACTTTAAATACAATTACAATATTTTGTTCTTACTTTGTCCTTTTGATCTTGTGCTGTGCTGTGATCGAGATGCTTCTATAGGAGAAATTTTCTCCCATCAAAGCTTATTGCTATGAATAGTTCTATCAAAACTGCACTACAAAAATTTATGGCCTGTTTGACAAGAAAGATTGGAAAGCAGTGGAGCGGACAGTATAAGAAGAAAAAAGATACTAAAATCTCGTTCATTGTATTCTCAAGTTCTTGCTAGTATTGCATGCCAAACATTCATGTATTTTCACCACTTCTACAAGTTCCTTAATACATGTACTGACATGTTATCCCTTGGATGTTCTTGGAAGCTGAGGGAGTACGTAGATGACACGGAAGATTATATCAACATTATGTTGGACGACAAGCAAAACCATCTCTTACAAATGGGGGTTATGCTAACAACAGCAACCCTTGTGGTGAGTGCTTTTGTGGTCGTGGCTGGGATTTTTGGTATGAACATCAATATTGAATTGTTTGATGACAAAATAGCCGGGATGCCAGAATTCCTTTGGACAGTCGGGGGAGGTACAGCTGGCGCTGTTTTCCTTTATGTGATTGCAATTGCCTGGTGTAAACACAGACGGCTACTGGAGTGAGACACTGTGTTTTTAGTCTCAGCTGCTTATCATGGAAACCAGAAGATGTGTGAATACTATGTTGATAGCTATTAACATGGTTTGAAGTTCTGATGCTTTTTTCTCGAGTTCTTCGTGTGGTTTACAAGAGGGTGTACAAGGAGAAGAATTCATAAAAGTTTTGTCTGGCGAGATTAAGGTGAAATATTAAGGGGAAAAAAATCATTTCTCAAGAATTACAAAATATGAATACTTTTAGTTGTTGGACTTGGAAAACAAGTAAAACTGAATTACTAATAGATTAAGTATGATACATTTCAAAACTAGGAACAAGGTTTAAAACTTCATATTTATAAAATAATTAATTAATCATATATTTTATTAATTAAGTATATTAAGGTCACAATTCTATACAATTGATCACAGATTATTGAATTAATTGGTCAAATTATTTTTTAATTTATTTCACAAATTTTACAAGTCACAATTTATTTCATGGTCACATAATATGTAATTAATCAATTACAAATAGTTTTTTAGTCACAACTTAAAATTTTTTGTAGGTCATACATTATTTTTTTAGTCACAAATTATCTATTTTATTGAACACAAATTAACCAATTTATGGGTTACAATCAACCAAATAATTTGTGATCACCACACTGTCGCCACCACAATCACTGCCCCCACCCCCACTCCCCACCACCATCATCAGAACCGTCACTTCACCACCACCTCACTACTAACAAATTAGATTCACAACTGCCAACACTCCACAACTGCTATCATCTCCCTGCTGTCATCGTCGCCTCCACCGTCGCTATCATCACTATCACCACCATTTCCAACCAACACTCATTCACGGACATACTACCATGGTTTCATTAACAAACTACCATTTTCAACGCGACAACCATTAACGATTCGCGCAGACCTCACAGATCTGCTTCACGCAACACCGTCGTCGCTACGTACGGTGTTTGTGTCGGCATCACCGTTGCGTCACTGCCACGCAACTCCATCATTGCTGCTATGTCGGGCAGCAATCCTGTGTGTAGCTGCGTGAGGTGGTCGCCCGGTGAAAAATAAAAATAGGTAGAACCCTCCCGGTGACGAAGAATTGGTAGAAGAAATAGTAGACTCAGAATGTGAAGAGAGAGAAAGAAGGAAGAAGAAAATGAAATGGGTTTGAAATTTAAATTTATAATATTAATATTAATATTGAATTATCATATGATTTTGTATAAATAAATTTTAAATCTGATTTTAAAATAGTAATTTAAAATATATGGTTCCATGTAATTTCCATTTACTATTAACTGAAATTATCCAAAGTTGATTAAATGTAAGGATGGTAAAAAGGTGGGGTCAGGGATTATCATCTTTATCTCGTTGGGATTTTCGTGAGGTGGAGCAAGGATTAAAAAATAAATCTGATTTTCTGCTCCATTTAATTATTAGTTTTTTAATGTTATTTTCAAATTTTAAAAATATATAAATTCAAAATAAAAAAATTCGGGTGGGTACGAGGAATTCATGGTGGGATCATGTTCGTCGTCTCTGCTCGTTTTACAATTGGACCGGAGATTCCTCACCCCAATCGAGAGCACGACAATGCACGGCGAATGTGGGAGATGAGTTTTGCTTGATTTGGACGTATATAACAGCATAGGACATAGACATTTAAAAAATTATTAAATGGGTTGGATCAATTCTAAATAAGTAGCCTATTTAAGCCCTCGTTTGATCCTTATTATCTTAAAATTTATTTTTTCTCAAACTCATTTTCAATCATATATTCTCATAATAAAATAATTTGCACGAAAACCTAATTTTTTTTCTATTTTAACCATACATTTTTAAAAAATTCACTATTACAAAATGCATTATCAACGAAAAAAAAGAAAAAAGTGACTCAAACACATGCTAAGTTTATTAAAACCTAAAATCTATCAAGCTTATTTATGTTAAAGAATCACACGCTTACTTTTCAAAATCCGTAATTATTAATTATACTTATTATTAATTTAAATATAATAAAATCGATGGTTACAAGATTTTGTCTATAAATAGGACCCAAGGTCCAAGAGGAATCATAAGTTGAAATGCAAGAGAAAAATGAAGAATTCTTCGTGTGGAGAGACTGTTCTTCCTGTGAAGAATTCTTCAAGCCGATTATGGTCACAAAAGTGAAGTCGGTCTCTCATGATTGAATCCAACAAATGGTTGTAGCCATGGAAAAGTTGAAAAAGCTACTAGAAGATAAAGTTTGCTGCACTCATGCACCGACTAGAGTTGCAGAGCCTGATGGTGGAAGGTGGTCCAAGAATACGGGCTCTTCCACATTCAAAAACCCAAAAGTCCAATAGCATTAACAGAAACAAGATATGCAATGTGTTGTTTGACGCCACTCGACTCTTTATTGGTTCTCTATCTATCCAACAAGCAATAACTCCAACGTATGATTGTGGACACCTTCCTGCCTACCATGTTGTAGAGTCTGAATGTGCACCATACCTATATCTTAACCAAAATTATTTGCTTAGAATATTTTTTTTTTTTTTAAGTACAAAATATTTAGAGTGTACAAGATATCAAGGTACATAAGAAGTAGATTGAAGACATTGCAAAACTTCATCAACGAAAAAAGAATTTGTAGCAAGTATACGTAAACCTATTCCGTGTAGCTCAATGATAATTTTTTTAATGAAATTGTTCGTTGTAGCTCTATGTCGGGCTAAGATATTTAAGCATGCACGACCAATTGGAGTCCATAATAAAATTATTTGCTCGTTGAACTTTGGGTCTCTATTCGATTTTGCATTCAACTTTTTCTTTTAAATTATATCTTTTGTCTATTTATGTCTTAAAATTATGGTTATTAGATACGTATTTAGATGACCCTTTCCCAATGGACTATTGGCTCTTCAAGGATTATTTATCGGTGCAGTTTTTAAATCTGCACAATTTTCCCTTCATGTATGTATAGGGCACACAGACTGACACTTGTATCTCGATAGAAAAATATGTCCTAGATCGAAGTTCACAGGTTGGCAGTTTGTTCAATTAAGGTCATAGGATTGATGACTCCTCTAATTGTGTGGTTTTCCATGGCAAGGGGGTCTCATAATAGTAGTTCGTTCAACTGGCCTAGTTTGCTTGACAGGTTTTGGTAGTCGCACGAGCGCAAGCAAAGCACGAAGGTATCCAGTCTAGCGTTCTTGTAGTCTTGTTGTGTATATGGCATACCACTTTGTGTAGACTTTAAATATAAGCATGACCGTGCAAAATATTAAACTCCACACGATTGCTTATGAATTACATTAATCCATAACAAAATAATTATTGTTATTTGTAAAACCTAGAGTTTTTTATTCGCTGATCGGCGAGGTATATTTATATAGTCAAGTACCATGGTATATTGGGACTTGAAAATAAGTGAAGTACAAAGCTCGTATTCGCATTCAAAATTTACCACCCATTCAGATGGACAAACGAACATGTCTAAGAATTTTCTTCTTAGTAATTTAAATCTAAATTGAGGACAACCAAATTAATTATGCAATTTCACGGCATAGAAAGCTGTGGGAGAAAATATGAGCTTAAGATAATAATTAAGAAGGGCAAAATGATCATTTGATCTTGATCGGTATGAGGAAAACCTATAGTTTTTTCTTGGCCAATATATTAAAATCCTGTCATTTTCCATTTCGTGATTTTTATGGTGGTGTATTCATTTGGAACTTTTAGAGATTTTTGAAAATTTAAAAAGTTTAGGTGTATTTATTTGAGATTTTTAAAAACTCTTTAAAAGTTTAGGTGTATTCAATTGGAACTTGTAGAGTTTTAAAATGTCTCTAAAAGTCACATGGTATTCAATTGGAACTTTTTAAAAGTCTTTATAGGTCGTGGGGTATTCAAATAGACAGTAACTTTTGGAGAATTTTCTACTCATTGAACTTCTTGAGATTTTTTTATGAAAAACATAAATAACAAATCTCAAATAAAAATCTCTTATATACTTTGAGATTTTTGAAGTTTTTAGAGCAAATAAAAAAAGAACATCTTTTTGTCTTTCAATTCTAGGATTTTTTCATATCTCTTCAATTCATTTGCTATAATCAATTTATGATTATTTTATACGTACATAATTATTTTTGAAGTGAAATTATATGCAATTGTTTCAAAATATAGAATCCCATGTTATCAGTCTATTTATTTTTTTCTTTTTGGTTAAGAACAATTTGTATTCTTAGAATTTATGTTAATTTTGTGAAGTTTTTTTGGTCAAGTTTTTAGAATTTGACGTAAGATTCATTTTATTTCATTTTATTTGTGCCAAAATTGAATGACTGGCCGTGACTAGTGACTTTACCCAAGAAAATTTTGTGGGCATGATGATTCTCGAAAATGTTAATTAGATAGTAAAAAAGATTGTAATTTTTCAGATATACAATGAATTTGCAAGATGGGAAGTCTATAAAAATCTTTAAATCAAAATTTACAGACATTCATGGAAACTTCCATAAAATACACAAAGGTTACTTAAAAAATCTATAGAAATATTTAAAAGTTCTAATTGTATACACTCACTTAGCCCATATTTGGTACACATTACAATTTTNGTCTGGATTTGATTAAACAATATTTACATTTTTATATATATTTTTATGTTTAATATTATTTTGTTCCGCATATCGATACATTCATTTATTTAACTAATGTTTTTTAAACACGTCTCTCATCGAACTCATCCAAACAAGTTTTTCATGACTTTGATGACATATTAAATGACTTACTTTTAAAACTTTACATACGGACATGTTTGGCAAATAATTTTTTTGAAAGTAGTATTATTACAAGATGCAAAAGTAAAAGTAAAAGCAGAATTCGGCCAAATGGGCCCATAATTAAGTACAAGATAAATTTAGCTCATGTTTGGTACACATTAAAATTCTCATTTTATTCTTCTATTCATTTTCAATAACACATTTTTCAATAAAATAATATTTTTCATCATATCAATAACTTTTCCTTCTTTTTCAATTACACATTTTCCATCAATCTATTATTCCAGAATTCATTCTTCCAAAATAATGTGACTCAAACACAGCCTTTATTATAATCGGATTCAAATATATATAGTTGAATTATATATATATAAAGCTTCGCTTATTATTCCAACGAAAAATTTACTTATGTACTTATAAGTAACTTCCTTATAAATAATTCAAGCTTCACTTATTATTCCAACGAAAACTTTAGTTAACTTAAAATTTACTTATGTACTTATAAGTAACTTCCTTATAAATAATTCCTCTTAAGCTTGTGGATCCATTTGCCGCAAAATTAACGTGTCGGCCATCCGCGTTTATATTTCAGAAAGTGCAAAACAGCTGGCTTTTAATTTCTGGGTTATAACAGTACCATCAATTTCCTATATTCACAAAAACTATTTACCACCATTGGAAGCTCTCCTCTGGTTCTGCATCTACATCTGCATCTTTTCACAATTCTACGTCACAAAAACCAGAATTCCAAATCTATATCCCATTTTCCTGATCAAATTTTCGTGTAATTTCCGATGAGGATTAGGGGAAAATCATCTGCAAGTTCTGTTTCTTTTTCATCATTATGTTCTTCGCTTGCTCCATCTTCTTCCCCACCTTCTTCTTCTAGCTCATCGATCACCATCAATTCTTCAGTTTCATCGCAAGATTCGTCAAATTCGTGCCCATTTTCATCTACTTTGATCCCTACTAGCCGCTGCCAGGGCCTCGATCTACTAGTGAAGGCGATTCATCAAGTGACTGCTGGGTCTGTTGTGGGATACCCGTATATTCAACGACGTGTGATGATCAGAAGAAGAAGAAGAGAACTGAAGTTGGATGGGTTTACAATTTGTGAATTGTTGAAGGAAGAACGTGAACACAATGAGAAAAAGAAAGTCAGTAAAAAGGGAAAGTCAGTGATGAAGAGGCGCAAGAAAATGATGGGATTGCCGTCTAAGTATCACGATTCCTTGCTTCAGCCGTGGAAGCTGAAAAGCCGGCGCAATAGATCTGCCATTGGTGATGAAATTGAAACGGGTTTGTGAATTTGATACTAAATATTGGGTTATGAATTTTTGGGATGTTAGATGATCTCCTATTATCTATTAATTTGCTTGTCCCTTTTTTGTTTTTTAATGGATCGGTTCTTTTTTATTGGATTCTGTTCTTGATTTGCTTTAGATCAATGAGAAAATGAAAATTTTTGGGCAATTCTAGATTCAAATTTGAATTTTGGCTTTCACTTCTGTAGATTGATTCTCTTTTCAGCGGTTTAGTTTCAAAGAATAAAATTGAAGCTTTGGTGGAATTGTTAACAATGCAGCAGGCGTGGGATAAATGAACAAATGGACACTACAAAAATTGTTTTTTTCCTTTCAAAATCCTCTTAAATTTTGTTTGCAAATATAGAGGGTTTTCGGTTCTCTCTTTTATAGACTAGTCTTGCAACATAGCCAGGTACTCAACTTGCTTTGTAAGAAAACCATTTTTTTTCTTAAAGTTTTTGGTTAAAGGAAGGTGACATAGGATTTTTGAGAGATGAAGTTTGTTCTGAGTTAAAAATCTGCTCCTTGGCTGTGTCTGAGTATTGATTGGTGATATAGCCAGCTAATTCTCTCTCTGTTCAATAGATTTATGGCACAAAATGTCTCCCGAGGAGATGGAAGTATGACCAAAGTGAGATATCAAAACATAAACCAGGCTGACTGATGAGCTGAGCTGAGCTGCCACATGTCTGAGATAGTTATGACTGATTAGGTAGCATAGAAATGGCCATCCTGCACTGTTAGAGTCGGGGTATAACAAAAGTGTTCATGCCATATCCTAAGAGTCGGTCACAAACGAGCAATCTGCGGTGCTTGTTTGAACAACTTGGATACAGTCGCTGGGTTTCTTGTTAAACCTATGGAACAACTATTTCTGAGTCATGGAAGCCCTTGAGCCTCTGAAATATCTGATCAGGACTATAGAAAACATATTTGTATTGTGTTCTATTGTTGCATTTTCCATATATATAAGAACTAACAAGAATGTGAAGATATATATTGCATTTACGCCTAGAATTTTGCTACTTTGCCAGATGATTTTATTAGAATCAGGAGTTGGCAAATTGTGATTGAATGGTTGGAAAATGTTTTTTGGCCCAACTACCAATGAAATGCTGCCAAGTGTTAATCTGTCACAATTCTGGTAAAGATCGATCTGGTAATGTAGCATAGCTCTTTAGGCTACATGTTTTGGTAAAACTAATACATTTTTTTTTTCAAAATTTAATGTTGTGTGATAACAACAATTTCTGTTGGGCTGTGATGCCAACTAAGCAGATGGGCTGTGATGAGATGAACTTGGCCCAATGCGAAATCAATTGCTGATAAGGCCATCAACCCGGATCCATTAATGAAATGATGTTGCTCTTTGGTGAAGTGCAACTTTCTCAACAGTGGCAAAAACCGCCAGTTGTTCTGGACCGTTGGAGGAGATAAATATATGTCTTGACGATTGCTCTAATCTTCATTCATACTCCATGCGTCGTTCTTCCAGAATTTTCTCTATTCTTCTTTTTCGTCTCCTCTTAATTCTCTCTCCAATTTGAATTTCTCATTGAGATGGGAGTGGCTCGGGGATCAAGAGAAAATTACGTCGTCGCCATCTGTTTTGCCTCTTTCCAAGTCGGAAACCGATGAGCTAAAGCGTTTAGAGCATGTGCCACCGTTCTAGAGGGCGACCAAGTCAAAAAAGAGATTGTCCAAGCAATTGTATGTGTGTGTGACCCTGCGAAACGTTGCATGGGAGAAGTGGCGCCGCCAATTTCTCAGGCAAGAGAGGAGGAGAAATAGCATTCATGAAACTAATGACTTGATGGGTAAGGATCCCAACTGTTAAAGAGTTCAACGAAGAAGGGAAAAGAGTTAAAATCTCTTTTTTATTATGTTATGTAGTCGCGTCAATACTCCATAGTTATGTCTCGAAAGATGCCGTGAGTGAAGTTTTTTTTATACCATTAGATGGTGACTTTACTACCCAGCCGGAGCCTAAGAAGGTTGTGGGTTATTCATTTAATATAGAATGCAAATCGTACAAAAAATTCCAGTGTACATTCATGTGATTGTTCAGACATCGTTTTTAGGATGTTACAATAAGTTTATTGACGAGTAATTGTGGAGTTCCGACTTCCTGACTGGTGGAGATGTATACCCTCTGCACAAGTAAATAATTAAGGGTGGTTATATTCACATTACATTTTTTGTTTCAAATAACCTATTTTTAATTATATTAAAGATTTTGAATATATTCATTTTCACATTTGTATTCTTATTTTTTTTATTATTACATTATTATGTTTAATCTTTCATTAACTAGTAAATCTTGTCTTTAATCCAATTTTCGTAAAAAATATATATATAGTTAGCATGCTTTTAAACGAGAGACAAATATTTTGTTGTAATTTTGTATTTTTTGACTTATTTCAAAACGAGGAGGACAGATAAGTCTATTTGCTCCATCTTGATGAGAAATTCTTTGATAATAAGAATGAGACACCAAAAAAAAAA
>CAIGRL010260166.1:0-10988 GCA_903798325.1 Fraxinus xanthoxyloides | reverse complement strand
AAAAATAAAAAATTATTTAATTTTGGTTCTTATTTGGTTTTTGGTCTAGATCCGACCTAAACCCATCGGTTCTCGATTCGGGTACCCATTCGAGTATTTAACTTATGAAGAACCGCTCGGTTCCGTTCGATTCAGGTTCGATTCGATCCGGTTCGGAACTTTTCGACACCTCTAGATTTAGTCTCAAAATTATCCGATTCAGTACATTTCACATAAGCGTCACAGCTCAAACTTTCATATGAGATAAGTTGGACATTTTGCCTTTCCATAACTCGTATGGAGTTTTGTCAACCTATTTAGATGGGACACGATTTAGTGTCTAACATGTGGCAATAAGTGCATGACCTCAAAATGATTTTGGAATGTTTGCATGACTTGTTATTAATTGCACTCTATCTAATATTGTATGATTCCTCCTTTGAGATACACCATTATGTTGCAGTGTGTGGGGGAATCCACTGCAAAAGCATCACATTCTCTTTTAGATAATCTAAAATTCTACCTTTTAGATATTCTCCACATCGATAGATCTTAGTGTGAGAATATATTTACATATTTGTTTCTCTATTCCAAGCTTGAATTCCTTGAATATCTCAAAAATCTCATGCTTGAATTTCATCAAATATACATGATCATTTCTGAAATGGTCGTCAGTAATTTGATGAGATAAGAGAAACTTCATTTGACATTAATTGATATGGGTCCACATACATCACTAGGTATTAAATCTAGTAATTGTGCAGATCTTTCGCTTTTTCAAGTAAAAGGAGATGTGGTCATGTGCCTAATGGGTATGTTTCGCATTTGTCAAATGACCCAAATATACATTTCATGTATGTTTGAAATTGGATTCTCATTTATGTGATCAAATCTACAATGCTAGATATATGTGTTATTCGGATGATCATTTTTATGCCTTTCAATTTATATACTCATTATATATAAATATCATTTTGTAATTTATCATAATCATTAAGATCTTATCAAGATAAAAATGAATAATAGTTGTTCTCAACATTAAAATAATTCATGTCCAAACATGAAATTTATTTAATACTCTTAGTAATGGCAAGAACAAAATAACATTTTTTTAATTCTAATATTAAGCCTAAATGCAAAGTGAAGAAGTAGCTCCTACAAGCAATGCAACAACATTTGCCTATTTTTAACTTATAGGTCAACTTCTCAATTTTGCAGTGATATTCTTTTATTTAATTTCTGCATATTTATACAAATATGAGATTCATATTTGGTATTCAATACCCAAGAAGTTAATGAAGTAGACATAGCCTTACAGTTTCATTTCCAATAACTTATCATTTCCAATAACTTATCATTAAAAAATGATAATAAGGATCATTAGATTTGGTATTGTCCTTATTTGCTTTAACTGTATTAATCATCTTGGTTGCTTTCCTAAAGTATCATTTAGACTTCCCTAAATAAATCTATGACTAAGTTTGCCCACTTACAAATATAGATATTGAGCTTAACAATTTTAAGCATGTTCAACAACTCAATAAGTGTGCATTTGAATTTATTAATGTTAAATCCATAATTAGTTATGAATAGCTCTCCAACCGAGATTGCAGAACCAAGTCTATACTTAGTTCATTGTTCATGAATGAACTCAATTGAGATAACTTCTCAAAGTAGTCAACATTTTTAGCACACGAGCATTGACTGAAGATTCTTCTACCATTACGCATTGGTATAGTTGCTACGAATTCTCATATCTTTTTCTCACGTAATTTTTAATCATTCAACACATTGAGATGAAAAATCATGTGTTAACATCTGTATTCTCATGTTACTTTAGTAACTCAGGTGACAGTCTCAAGCATCAAACATGTTGCAGTACTATCGTCATCACTGTGTTTATTATAACAGTTACATCTTCCTTTGTCGAGTCATCAACAAGTATTTTTGGAAAGGGCTACTCAAAGATATAACCAATTTTCTCATGTCTGAAGACAATTCTTATATTGTGGTGCCAATTAAGAAAATTTGGTTTGACTGTGACATCCAGTATGCCTCTCAAATATATATGGTTACTTATTATTCAATAAATGTAAATGACGAAAAGTAAAAGAATAATATGTAGAATGCATCAATTAATTTGATATGGTCTTTTATTAAATTAATTTCGTACCCATTGTTTAACTCAAATTTATGACCCTACCACATAAATTTATGGAATCCATATTTGACTCCCAGTAGGCTGGGATCTCATTTATTATATTAAGACCTTGAGTCTACTCAACAAGCTTTAATAAACCATCTGGGTATATATTATTATCAATTGAATCTCAATACAACTCTCAGATCATTAAGCCACAACTCTTTGTCTTCACACATCTTATGTATTAGTTTAACATGCCTCTAAAATTTATTTTCTTAAATGTACTCAACAAAAGATAAATTTTTAGTTAAGTCAAACACATCATTCAAAAATATCTAATATTTCATAGTGTCAACGTATCCCTAATAGACCAGTTTTGAGTGTATTCAACAAGTTGAGATCGATTTAGGACTCATGTTTTTCACTATAATGATGGAAGACAAATAATAATTCCGACTTAATATTTTAGTGAGGAATTTATCATGCAAATGTCTCATCGTAATAATTATATATATTTTATTATACATCTAGAATGTAAATAAATATACATATAATAGTGTGAACAATTATGAACTTTTACTATCTGGTCTTCCTGAGCTATAAGGAACGCTAGTTTGTCAGTTCTAAAGGGGTATTGCATTGACTCATACAATGCTCCATCTCTATGGTCTCCTTCTCTTCTTGTATCTTCAATTAGTCCAACTGCAACATGTATCCTATACTAGCTAACAGCATGCCTAAATAATTGGGCACGCATGCTCATAAAATTACAACGGACTCACATGTCCAAAATAAATAAAAGTTTGCAGGCCCATAAAATAATAAGGATAAACTAACAATTTAACACATCCACATGATCGAGTCCATAATCATCCACTAATAAAACATTCATCACATAAATGCTTTTCTATATAATATCCAATATTATATGCATATACGTCTCAAGAGTCTAGCAATAATGGTCGTCTAAACTCATTTAGTNAATGCTCCATCTCTATGATCTCCTTCTCTTCTTGTATCTTCAATTAGTCCAACTGCAACATGTATCCTATACTAGCTAACAGCATGCCTAAATAATTGGGCACGCATGCTCATAAAATTACAACGGACTCACATGTCCAAAATAAATAAAAGTTTGCAGGCCCATAAAATAATAAGGATAAACTAACAATTTAACACATCCACATGATCGAGTCCATAATCATCAACTAATAAACATTCATCATATAAATGCTTTCCTATATAATATCTAGGGTATGTTTGAGCCACATTATTTTGGAAGAATGTATTCTGAAATAGTGGATTGATGGAGAATGTGTGGTTGAAAAAGAAGGAAAAATTATTGATGTGGTGAAAATATTATTTTATTGAAAAATGTGTGGTTGAAAATGAGTAAAAGAATGAAAATGAAAATTTTAATGTGTGTCAAACAGAGGCCTAATACTATATGCATATATGTTTCAAGTACCTAGTAATTAAGGTCGTCTAAACTAATTTAGACAAATAGATCGAAACAGTTAAATACTTAATTAATCATATTACTCAATTGATTTAATTAACGGGTATATTTAATTAAAATCAAATTTTAGTTATATATACTAAATTAGAGTTTTATTCTAATTCCACAATTACAGGGCGAAACTATTTAATTAAAGAGGAGATTGCACTAGATGTCAATTTTTGGTTTTTCATTTACAAAAATGTCACTTTTTTAATTCTTTTCAAGATTAACAATTTTGGACATTTTTGCCCCTCTGCATGATTTAAATACCTTACATGTCTAACATTAATTGAGATTCGACTATATTTAAAATTTATACAAAATGTTGGTAATATGGTACATTTGGAATAAAAAAGAAAAAAAATCAAAAAGAAGAGGATTGCATCTAAACTATCCTCCTTCAGGTAAAGGATTTCATCCAAACTCTCATCCATTACGATGGGTACAATGAAATGGCCAATATTTTAGTCAATCTCACATCATTAGCTTCTGAAATGGGAAGATTAGTCTCTGAAGGATATGTTCTTATGGTTCTTGCACCAAATGACGAGGCTATGGCGAAACTAACCACCGATCAATTAAGCGAACCTGGGGTGTCGGAGCAGATAATGTATTATCATTTAATTCCTAAATACCAAACTAAAGAGAGTATGTACAATTCATTGAGGAGATTTGGGAAGGTGAAGTATGATACTCTGAGATTGCCGCATAAAGTGGTAACAGAAGAGGCGACGGGTCGGTGAAATTCGGTCAAGGTGAAGGATCCGCTTATTTATTCAACCAGGATATCTACATAGATGGGCGAATTTCTATTCAGGGAATTGATGGGGTTTTGTTTCCAGCAGAGGAAAACAAGCACGTTCCTAAATATGTTCATATTGCTAAGGTTGTCTCTAAGCCAAGAATAGGTATGTTTTTTAGCCATTTATTTTGAGTTTTTTTATCCATTTGTTAAAGGAATTTGCCTATCCATTTCAATTGTTCTTGATTTCGTTATTCATATGAGATTGGATTCCAAATTTTGTGGACTAGCCTGCCGAATTTCTTGTTGAACCACGACGTCTTAAAGCTTAAATTGTTAGGTAAGAAATAATTCATGGACGTGTCTTGTTGTCTACAAGTTGAATCTATTTTTCTCATAAGAAAGTCCCGCAAAAAGACATATCTTCAATGCTCATAAATTTTGGTGGATGTAGTTTGGCTGTATTATCGTTAATCGCATTTGCTGGTGGTGGGTAAATCCTTTACATTATGCTTTACAGCTACCACTCTTGGATGTTTGCCTTTTTTATTGCTGAATTTACCAATAATTTGCTTAATGGTTAAGGTATAAATCTGTAACGTGTCGTAGTTAAGGATATAGTTTCTATTGACTTTCAATAGATATAAAGTGGCCATAAAGCTTGATGTGGTCGACCTCAAATTCATTGAAGTTATCTCACTAATTCACTGCTTGGATTTGGTATGAGTTTTCTTATTATGCCTTGGATGGTGCAAAATTGTTTACTCGAGACCCAGATTAGTATTGAATAATGTTTGTTGATTTTGTCGGTAAACCGCAGAAGAGGTTTGTGACTTATTGTTGTGCTTGACACCATGAACAAAAGCCTTGTAATAAGAGTTAACCTGGGGTCGGGAAACTCACCCAACAAATTGAGTTAGGGTCGTACGCTAGTCCCTAGGTCTTGTGTTCGTCCTACTATAAAAGACATTACAAATGGATTTGAACCCGCCAGAAAACTTAATCACAGTGATGAATTCTTTTTGTTTTGTTTTCAAAGTTTTCATAATTGAGGTATTTTGGTAATATTTGCTTCCTTAAATTGACCATTTTTTTCTAATATTAACCAGGGAATTTTCTGGAAATGGCATGCACAATGCTTGGAGCATTTGGACAAGACTTTGAATAAATTTTTATTTTCAAGAAAATGATAAAAATCGGAAAGGAAAACAACGATGTAGAAAGGCTGAGCACATATCAAAACAATCGTCTCATTTGTAGAGAGGCGACCGGACGATGATTGCATTGTAGTAATTCCTTAAGAAACCTAGAGGAGGAGAAAGTTTTCTTCTTTATTTTTGTTGTTATGGTTGATACACTTTAACTGTATATCATTTTTTAAATTTTTATTTAAGTTTGTTCTACCGATAGTTTATGCACACATATATAATCCTACGCAGAATATGTCCTTTTATTCTTAATCACGGGTAGTGTATCTTTTTGACCTTGTTTGTGCATCCAATTCCCAATACTTTATAGTCCGATGATGATAAGTGGTTGGCAGACGTTGCTCCTCCTGAGATAATTATCATTAGCTCGGATGATTCTGATGAAAACAGTGGGGGAGAAAATTCAAACGTCGACAACGAATGAGGTGGGAGGTAGTTGCATATGGTTGTGTACAAATGAATAAGTGCCAAGTTCTTTTGTATTCACTTTTGTTAGGGATGATTTTGGTAACAGTCTTTACCAAAAAGTCAGCAACAACATGTCTTTTATGCCTCGTATGTATAGTTACAGTTTGTAGTATATGCCAACTATCGAAAACGACAGAAACATTATGTCGGGAACAATAGATGAACTGTCGGGTTGTCATATATGTAGTTATAGTTTGTAGTCTGTGCCAACTATCGAGAATGACAGAAACTATATATCGGAATGATAGATGAACTATCGAGTTGTCATGTAGTATTAAGTCAATGAGTTCGTATTTTAGTTATGAATGTAAACATGTCTAGTACTGTCTGCAAACCATAATGGATTTCAAATGATAATGTAAGTTAGAAATAATAATGCAAGTTCAAAACGATAATATGCAAACATAACAAGTAATAACGTCTGCAAAACCACAACAAAAAGAAAAAAGATAACATAACTTCGTATTGTACAACGCCATTGGGAATATTTAACATACTACTTCAACGATTTCTAAAGATGAAGCATGTTTACATCGGTTGTGTTACAGCAGGATGCGAACATGTTATCCGAGCGCTCATCAATGTCATCAATATTAGCAGCCTCTGTACCATTTAATGGGTTGTCTAAGTTCTCATATGAAGGTGTAGTTCCAATATCAAAAATTGGAGTTTCGGGTGTATTATTGTTTGAGACACTATGCTGATGATTGAGCTCCTCATGTTGTAAATTTTGGTGAACATTCGCTACGGCAAACGAACAATCTGGACAATTTGTATCCCTCCTCATGCCAACACTTGGGAGCTCGATTTTAGAAACAGTAACGCATATGACAGTTTCATTATGAACTGATATGTACTATTTTAAGTCTTCATCTTTGCGTATTTCGGCCGAAGTATATTCAAGTTCGGGACTTTGAACTTCAATTCAATTTGAGTGCGGGAAATAAAAATACAAAGTTGTCCTTCAATTGTAGCGTGAGTCCAATTAGTGTAATACCTATCGGNGGTGTATTATTGTTTGAGACACTATGCTGATGATTGAGCTCCTCATGTTGTAAATTTTGGTGAACATTCGCTACGGCAAACGAACAATCTGGACAATTTGTATCCCTCCTCATGCCAACACTTGGGAGCTCGATTTTAGAAACAGTAACGCATATGACAGTTTCATTATGAACTGATATGTACTATTTTAAGTCTTCATCTTTGCGTATTTCGGCCGAAGTATATTCAAGTTCGGGACTTTGAACTTCAATTCAATTTGAGTGCGGGGATCAAGAATACCAAATTTGTCCTTCAATCGTAGCATGAGTCCGGTTAGGTAATACTTGTCAGCGTTAAAATGAAAGTGGTTTTGTCCCCTCTCCACTTCTATTCATCATCCACATTAACAAACTGTCCCCATACGACACGATGAATCTCAAATGATTACTCATATCTGAAATGTTGGGATTGCAACGGTAAGAATTTCGCACAATAAATATGTCTACATTTAATAATATGAATGTTGAACTTTCGAATATTGAAATCCATGGAGTAGTAGAAGGAGAAATCAAGGATGTGTCAACAATTTTCAAGTGTCGAATTCGACAATTAAATTGTCTATCCCGACATTTCAAAAATGTCGGGTTTGACAGTTAACATGTCTTAACCGATTGTTTCAACAGAACTATTCGACATATGAACTGTAGGAACTATCGGGAAACTAGAAAACATGTATTTGATACCTTTGAAGAAATTATTGAAAATATTAATGGTGATAATCAATTCTCAAGTATATATAAAAACATCTTCCCATTAATAAATAACTCAATGCTTCATTAAATATGAAATTCTTCATTTTTGTACAAGATATTGGTTTTTATCATTAAAAAATATTTCAAAAATCGAACAAATCAATGAATAATAGTTTCAAAAAATTTTCCCATTGCGTTTGATCATATTGTATTTAACATCTAAAAAATGGTAATCTATAAGATAAAATTATAAACAATTTGTAATAGTTAACCTCTCAGAATGGATGATGAATTCAATAGTAGTGTGTTCTTGGTCAAGGAATGAAGAAAATGGAGAAGAAGTTAGAGTTTGCTAATGGGAATAAGATATGTGGTTATGTTAATATTTCAAATTCTTTTATTTTTTTTTACAAAATTCATATTACTCAATATAATACACATATAAACAATTTTTATAATATTTAAATTAAATCATCACATCATAACATTATACATTCAAATCAAATATTAAATGCTTCTAAAAAGGTGTTACTAAGGGTAATTTGGACATTTTGCAACAAATAGTGACATTTTTGCTCACAAAAAGTGAAAATAACAATTTTTTTTGAATTTTCAAATTTAGTAACATTTATGAAAATTTCCCTTAATTAAAATTAAATTTTAATTAAATATCAAATTAGAGTCAAGAGTTAAAGTCATTGAATTTAATTAAAAAGCAAAATTAGAGTCCAACTTTAATTCTAAGATATTATGGCGAACTTATTTAATTAAATACAAAATTAGAGTTCAACTCCAGTTCTAAGAAAATTTTTATGGCGAGACAATTTAATTAAAATCAAGTTCTAATTAAATGTCAAATTAGAATAAAACTCTAATTTCAAGAATATATTGGGATGAATTATTCAATAAAAATCAGATTTTAATTAAAAATTGAATTATAGTCCAACTTTAATTTAAATTGAATTAACATTTTAATTTAGGATAAAACTCCTAAATAAAATAAAATTCAATTTCGGGTGAAAGTTTAATATTTAAGTTAAGATCCAATTTAAATGAAAATATAAAAGTAGTCAATTTTAAATAAGATTTTAATCGGGTCAAATTTGAAATTTCTGGTCAAAGCCTATTTGAAAATCAAATTTAAAATCATTTTAATATTTAAATTCAAAACTCCTTTTGAAAATAACAAATTGACTCAAGTTTAAAATTATAATCAGACCTTCCAATTTCACAAATTGCAAATGGGCCTCCTCTCATTATTTACAAATTGACCCCATTTTTCTAATTACGGGTGGGCAGCAATTTCATAAATTGCAGAGAGACCCCGTCCCCAATTCGAAATCCACCCGATTGAAAACCCTAAGGATTTATCTCTTCCTGGCAGCACTGGTTGTATCACCTACTGCAGCGGGAACCACCATTTTCAAGTTGCGGTATCCTGCCGTCCGCAGCAGCTTGAGCTGCTGCTAGAGTAGCACCGCCAACCTCTACCGCTGGACTGGACGACAGGCGCCGCTGCAGAGCGCAGCGGTGCCTACTACTGCTGCACGCATGATGGTGCGCGCCACCACCGCGACGACCGCCGCCTCCTTATTTCTCGATTCGTTTTGACCCAAAAATTTATTTTCTTTTCAAAAACAGATTTTCGAATTTAAAATTAATTTTGTAAATTGTTAGATTCAAGAAAAATAATAACAATCAATTTTTGATTGTTCTAACATGCAAAAACAATTTCTAACAAACACAAAGTAGGTTGTGATACCACTATTGAGAATTTAATTAATATGCATAGTAAAAAATAAATAATTTTTCAATTTGCACCACGAATCTGCTTTGTGCTTAGATAGAAATTGTATTTAAAATAATACTTTTGATGAATTCTGCAAACTCCTTTGCTGATCTTGTAACACGTATAATCACGATCTATAATTCAAGCTGTCCAATTGTCTATCATCCAATGAAAATCCATGCAGGGAACAAGAATGTGAGAATTATGATTTCTATTTTCTTGTGCTAGCAAGAATGCAAATTATTTTCTATTCTTGTCTAAAACCTTAATAACTTATAAATATAAGTTCAAGTGGACTGTCTCGCCTCTTAAAATTAACCCGATCCAATATTTAATTAATTCAATTAATTAAATTTGGTCCATGAATTAATTAATCTAATCCATTCATTCTGGTTTATTAACAAGCAACCCAATTAATTAATATACAATAGTTGTTAATTAATTAATTAATTGATGAATCTCATTCTTTTAGTTCTCCTTTTGTGTGTGACCAATCAGGTTTAGCTATGTCAACGAGCCCAACATGAGCAAAAAACTCTTTAACTTGTGAATCTCATTCTTCTAGTTCTCAATTATCAACACATTTGCATTAAAAAAAATATGGTGACTAGCATCAAAAGGTATCCAATTGCAAAGTTGACTCCAACAAAATCACCCCTAAAAATTTTGATGTATCCCATTTGATGCATTAGTCGACAAACTTCGAAAAGAGTAAAAGACCGTGGAGGCCTGTTGACATTGTATAATGGTAATGATTTTTGGATTTTGACAAACATGAGCTTTTTAGGGAAAGCGACAGTCCTCCATGCACTGGTAGAAAATGAGGGAGAGAATGGAGAGGCAGTGTGAATTGGTTGGAGGTGGGTGGCGAAAGGCGAAAAGTGAGAGACATGATTAAAATTTGAAGTGATTTTAGAGACTTATTAGAATTTGTAAATAAATTTTTTATTTTTTTAATATTTATTATTAACTGGGTCCGCTGGATTGGTTAATTTTTAATGAGCAACTCAAAATTCATTATAACCCAGCCTAAAATTTGATTACCTAACCTATTTTGCTACGAAAATAAACCCAAAATCGTCCGATTTGGGGTTAGAATTAATTTCTGTCTGACCTTATTGAAATCCATAAAACGCATTAAATACATGCAAGGGAGTTATTGGTAAATGATATGGGTACATAAGTGTAATTGATTTGCATAGAATATAATATTTACTAATTACAATAAATTCATTGAAAATGAAAATAAAAGACAAAAATTAACTTTTATGTCGATAATAATCACTTTTTTGTTTGTCTCAAATTATAAGTCACTTTCCTTATCAAGAGTACAAGTAATTTCTTAGTTTTCTAATATACTCCCTATTTAGTATTACTTATTATCAACAAATATAAATTATTCATATTTAAACCATTATTTAA
>CAIGRL010260146.1:0-13417 GCA_903798325.1 Fraxinus xanthoxyloides | reverse complement strand
TCTATATATAAAATATTTGATTTTTGAAAATTAAAGTTTGACGTCTGATTTTTTAATTCAGATCTCCAAAAACAGGGAATTGGGTAATTATCACATTAAATAATTAGAATTACAAGGATCCACTTTCTTGATGGCTGTGGTTGGCAATTTTGACTTATTTGGGCTCAATCTTGGGTTTTTACATGAAGTACACTTTAATGGGAATATTTAGGGCTTTAAGGTCTGAGGAGGGTTCTTCTTTCGTCCAATGGGCCTTTTCTTATTGGCATTAAACCAGATTGTTAAAATTACCATTTAAAAAATTAGATTTAAAGGTTATTTATACAAAAATAGATGATAGTTCAATATTATAAAATTAAATTTCAAACTCATTTCATTTTCTTCTTCCATTTCTCTCTTTCCACTATCTCTCTTATATCTTCTATCCATTTTTTCTTATTCACCAGCGGGTTCTTCTCCCTTCTTTCTCTCTTTCCATTATCTCTTTATTATCTATCCAATACACTTTTTTCTTCTTCACTGTCGGTGCCGACGCCCCGGTAACGACGAACTCATTGCCTTTGAACAGCCGTTGTGAGTGGCGAACACATTGTCGATGTGCGTGGCACTCCAAGCTCGCCTTACACAACAAGCTCAGAACGTCGAGCATAGTGATGGGTTCGTCGTTGCTATGCCGTTTGTAGTTGTTTTGTAGTGGTGGTGAATGGTGATGCTAGTGGTCGTATATTGTGCACACAACACTCGCGATCTGATGTCTAGTGTTTGGTGATGTCGCAATCTGACAGTGATGATGGTGTCAGAATTTGGTATGTGTTGGTGTTGTGGTGGCTTTGCGTTGTTGTGGTGGGAGGTTTGCATTGATTTGGTGTGTAGTGGTTGTTGTGGTTGTGGTTTTGCACGTTCTGATAAGTGGTCGTGGTCATGATCATGGTGCGATGGTCATGGATGGATGGGATGGGATAAGAGATGTTTGTGACCAATTATTTGGTTGATTGTGATCAATAAATTAGTTAATTTGTTACCATTAAATAAGTTGTGACCGATATATAAATTGTGACATAATTTTTTTTATTTATGATTAAAAAATAATTTGTAACCTATATTTTTTTGGATCTTGCTATGGGAACATAACAAGATCCATAGATGTTGACATAAAAGCCAAATGAAAGCCCCTTGTGGGCTTAGGCGCCCACAATAGGGGGTTGTCATTTGACTATTACGTCAAATGCTACACTTTTATGTACACATAGCATAATTCTAATTTTTTTATATGTAATCGAAAAATAATTTATGATCAATTAAATCGATAATTTATGACTAAATTGTATAGAATTGCGATATTAATATATTTAATTAATAAAAAATTCAATTAATTATTTCATAGATAAAATGTATAATAATACTTTACCTATGGGTATTAAGTGAGACGAGAAATATGTATGAATGCTTTGTTAAGAGGTGTTAATGTGGACAAGCTGCGACACGATTTACCAACTACGAATTTCGAGTGGTTTGCAGAAATTGGTTCGTGAGCTTGTTATAGTGAGTGAAAATATGATTTTAACTCGATGAATCAAGGGCAGTCGAGCCACACTTTGATTGAGTAGCCAGCTTGTGTTGGGCTTGCCCCATAGGCAAGCAAGAGCCGACTTGACTCGTTGTGATTAACACCCATAACTTTATAGCCATTGTACGATTTTGATCTTAACGTCTTTTTTTTAAAACAAACGTCCTTCATCTAAAGTTTAAAGTGTCAATTTATTAAAAAAATTTGGCACGAATTTTGTTAATTTGTCGATTAAAAATTCGATGTATTTTTTTTTTCTTTTAATTTAAAAAATATTATACTCTTACTTCACATCAAATAAAAATAACAAAAAAAAATGCCAATGGAAAGAGAGAAAATATAATCCTCCCATGCCATCGTCGAGGGACAGATGCCATCGCCAGCCGACCATCGATCACCAGGCACTGGCCCTGTTGGGCGAAGTAAAAATATTCTAATTTTTTCATTTTGAAAACTTGAAAATTGTATAATTGACTAATGAAATATATTAGGAAGTAAATATAATATTTTATGATTTTAGATGTTTGGCTCCTGTTTGAACCACATTACATTTTTATTCTTCTACTCATTTTCAACTACAAATTCTTCAATAAAATAATATTTTCCATCACATCAAACTTTTCTTTCTTTTTAAACCACATATTCAACATCACATCACCCAAAAAAATGCGTTCTTTCCATTTTAATATGCTTGATATGTACTATTTTAATTATTAAATGATTTTTAAAATGATTAAAAACTCAAAAATAATATAAAAAATAAGAAAACGTTTTTTTATGCGTAAGCCTCGCCTAAGATCGTTTATGCTCATAAAGCTTAAAGCTTCGCATCCATGCCTAACTACACACTTTTTAAAACACTAGTATGTAGTATGCGAAAAACGAGGACAAGTCGATTAATAACGCATTCTTGTATGTCTTTCAATTCAAAGTTACAGGGAGCGAAACCATGGAGATACACTGGTAAAGAAGAAAACATGCATAGAGACGACATAAAAATGCTGGTCGAGAAATGGTTGGATACATGGACGAGCCATTGGATTATGTGAATGACTCGAGAGGAGAGAAACATCAGTTCCGGTGCTATCAGAGGCTGGTGTTATTCAACATGTTACTCATCAGCAGTGTAACTTGGGGAATAGGTTTCTTCCCATTTCATGATTTCAACCTGACTGACCGGTCCAGTTTTAATGACTATTCTCATTTAAGGGTCATTAGTGCCTTTAGATAGTAGTTCAGCTACAAAGGGAAACAACATACAAAAACCAGCAAAGTATAATAACAGAATTATGTGGACAGATGGTGAGAAACATTGTACTTCCCACAAAATGATTTAATCTAAAAGCCTTTCCAAAGGCACACAATTTTCAGGTGCACATTAGTGCAGTGTACACCTCATGAGTTATTACTAATATAGACAGACGCATTCAAGTACAATGACCCCAAAAGAAAAGAGAGCAGGAGTCTGTGAAACTGTACTTGCTTCAATCAAATTCTTGAAAAGATTTAACTCAAAATAAAAATATAACATGCCTTCTAAATGTGAATGGGCTTGTCATAAGTGGCCATGGCGGCTTCCTTCAAGGCCTCACTCATTGTTGGATGTGCGTGGCATGTGCGTGCAATGTCCTCACTTGATGCTCCATAATGCAAAGCCAAAACGGCCTCATGAATGAGTTCCCCTGCATTAGGCGCCATGATGTGAACACCCAATATCTTTTCAGACTCCTTCTCGGCAAGTATCTTAACCACTCCCTCAGCATCGTCAATTGCCTTGGCCCTGCTGTTTGCCAAGAAAGGAAACTTTCCTACACGGTAATCAACTCCAAGTGCTTTTACCTGCTTCTCGGTTTTCCCTACAGATGCCACCTCTGGGTGCGTGTAAACGACTCCAGGAACCATATCATAGTCCACGTGACCTTCCTTGCCAGCAATATATTCCACGCATGCAACACCATCCTCTTCAGCTTTGTGAGCCAACATAGGTCCAGGAATAACATCACCAATAGCATATACCCCTGGTACATTGGTGCCGAACCGATGATTCACCAAGATACGACCACCCTTATCAGTTTCAACTCCTATCTTGTCCAATCCAAGTCTGGCAGTAAATGGAACTCTGCCAGCAGACACAAGAACAACATCAGCTTCAAGAGTGGTCTGATCACCACCAGCTGCTGGTTCAAGTGTCAACTTCACACTATTCCCTGCTGTGTGTACAGAAACCACCTTAGTTTTGAGCATGAATTTCATCTTCTGCTTCTCAAGGGAACGTTGAAATTGCTTTCGGACTTCTCCATCCATGGTCGGAACAATGTCTGCTGCAAATTCAACAACAGTGACCTCTGACCCTAGACGTCCCCACACAGAGCCCATTTCAAGACCAATATAGCCAGCACCAATAACAACGAGTTTCTTAGGAACTTCTGATAGGGCTAAAGCCCCAGTAGATGATACAATTCTCTTTTCATCAATGGTTATCCCTGGTAGACTTTTGACATCTGAACCAGTGGCAATTATGATATTCTTGCCTTTGACAACAGTGTTACCACCTTCAAGAGTATCAACAGAAACTTCAGATGGGGAGAGGAATTTTCCATACCCCTTAACATAGGTTACTTTATTCTTCTTGAATAAACCTTCAATGCCTTTTGTTAAGTTACCCACAGCTTTGTCTTTTTGGGCCATCATAGCAGGTAGATCAACCTCAACAGAAGATAATTTCACACCATGACTTGCAAATGAATGCGTGGCTTCATGATACATATGGGAGGAATGAAGAAGGGCCTGCAGGCATTAATTGCCAAATTAAGAAAGTGAAAATAAATTTTAAATTGTGAAGACCACTTCACAGTAATTAAAAACAAACATAGAAACAAGACACCTACTACATAGGTATCTATTTCATTTGGTGACGAAAGGCTGGTTGTAAACTAGGAATTCCTATAGAAATTTGCCACAAGACAAGTCCAAAAACCAAATGACAATTCCACAATAGGAAATCAGCATTCTTAATAGTTCATAGAAAACCAAATTCAATTCCATTCATCTAATAATTTGCTAACTTTGTATGCTATAGAATATAACAAATTCAGCATGTTGCGCAAAATGTTGACTCGAAACAGTTTAGTGATGCAAATCAGTTAAAACAGAAGTTCAAATGAGAGTTCATTTGAAGTCTCTCTCATAACTGGCTTTCTCAGTTCTCCTAAGAATGATCTAAACATCATCATATATAAAATTCCACAATAAAACTGCCAAGCTATAGATCGTATTTACTCAGAAGACAGATAACAAAGGGACAACCATATATACAACTCTGCATGTAACATATAATAAGCTACACCAGGTAACAAATAATATAAAACTTATGATATCCAGTTGGGCAGCTGATATACTGAGTTCATTAATGTTGAGGACTTGCCATAATTATCTGTTGCGAAATAGAGATGAGTACTACTGAATTACTATATGTCAAACTATTTCATGTACCACATCAATTATTTGGCATCCCTTATGCTATATCAAATATCAAAACCACGTTGAGATGATTTGGTCCGCAAAACTTTTCTAGTTCGATTTAATCTTACTTCCCCATCAGGAAAGGGAAGGAAAAAAAAGTGATACTTCACAAACATCAGAAACTACAGTGTCAAGAGCATTCTTCTCTTTTAATACTCACCCTAAATAAGTAAATTTCACCAATAGTCATCAAATGTCATTGAACCTACTCAAGCAAATAATTTTTTTAAAGAAGTGAGCCAAAAGCAAATATCACATTTCTCTTGCTCTGACTAGACAGGATGTAAATAAAAATAAAGATGATAAATTGAAACAAAAATAAGAAGCTTTCCACTGCACCAAATACACATTCTCTTACCTTCAACGCTGATGAAAATATCACACTCAGAATTAAGTCCATTGCTCAATCACAGCCCCTACGGTACCATGGAAAAATATTAAAGCTTTCACCAAATTATGATTGTAAATCATCAATTCCACCGCGTGAAACATTATAATTACCAATTACAATTACTAATAAATCACAAATCTTGTGCATATAAAAAGGAACCAAAAATTCTCAAAACGAATATAGAAAAACACAGACAAAACATGGACATGCTTAATCTTCATTCTTCAATCAAATACATATCAAACAAGCATAATTCTCAAAAACCAAACAAAGCATAACAAACACAAACTCAAGTCAACTAAAAAAAACATACGCACACACAGCAACAACCAAAATTCAATTCAGTAGATCTAAAAAAAAATCAGGACAAGACCTTGGAAGGTATACATCCGACATTGAGGCAAGTTCCACCAAGAGCACCCCGCTTCTCAATACATGTAGTCTTGAGCCCAAGCTGGGCGGCCTTTATGGCAGCCACGTACCCGCCTGGCCCACCACCTATAACAACGACGTCGTTCTCTTCAGATCCCGACGACACAGAGTATCCCCTGCTGCTCACAATCGACGAGTACTTTGAGGAATTTCTGTACAAATGCCTCCATGATGAAAAAACTGTAGTGGCTTTTCGCCTGGAAATACTAGCCATCGCCATTTTTGTCAAGCTTTGAATGTGAAATTGGAAAATCTATTCTTTTCGATTGTTCAGGTTTAGAGCCTGCTATAAACAGACTACAGTGGTGATTGTTGAACGGAGGTGGAGAACTTAGAACATGCTTTGATTTAATTAAACTAAAAGCAAATATTGCACATTTAATCTCCAATCTTTTTAGATCCTTACTAATTCATCCCCCACTTTTAAATTTGTATTTTACGACCTCTTATGTTTAGTGTCCTTAGCAGAATCAGTTCATCATATACTATACAGTTTTGATGTTAAAATGATTGTACACGCCACAAGTCACTATCGTGAATTTTTAACCCCCAAGGAAATATCGCTTTTCAATTATTAGTTGAAAATGAAGCGAGTAAAATACAGAAAATAGGAAAGCTCGTCATAAAACAATTGACTAGAAATAAGACGAGTGGCATGAGAGAATGCGGCCTAGAGGAGGAAATTCTGCTCTGGGTCTGTTGTGATTGAGAAGGAATTCAAATCATATCATTATGATTTTAAAGCGACACACTTTATCCTTCATAGTGAAAAGAAAAAAAAATGATCGAGTATGCACAGTCATGATTTAACATGAAAACAATTGTGGTAGAAAGGATTTCATTGCGTCAAATACGCTTAAGGGAGAAACTCGGAAGTTCAAGTTCGGACGTTGGTGACGAATTAGTAAGATACACTAAATGTTGGGGACTGAATGTGAAGTTTCCCTAGAAATAAACTATTTTGTTTATTGGTGGATTGTGCCATGCAGGATCACAACCGTTGGATTATGAGACTAGTGGAGGGCGATTCGTCTGACTTTTACAAGAATCGTGGATGCCATTGGTTGCAGTCAATCTGGGCCGTCAAGTAAGAACGTGGACAATTTGTATTTTGCAAAGTATTTTAAATTGATTATTAACAAAAATATACAGTAAATTACAAAAGCCAAATCAAAAGGATTTCTACTTATATTTAAATTTACAACCGTGCTATGTGTACATGAACAATTACAATCGTGCTCATGTGAGAGGAGTGTAAATGGGCTGGAAAATGTGAAAGTACGAATAGATTAATTCTTAAATTTAATGTGGTTCAGTCTTTCTATTGACCCAAAAGAATTAAAAATAAAAATAAAAAATACTTGCTCTATATTTACATACAGCAAGAAAAGATATTCCATAATTTAGATATTATCTTCTTACATATCTATACCAGAAAACTGAAGCCTCTCAGTGAGCGTGTGGCCTACGCTTATTGGAACTGTGGCTGGATGAGATAGAAGGCTAAGCCTCCATCAATGAAGAATTATCAAGAGGCCACACCAAAATTGCATATATCCTCCTCATCTCTTAACCCGACAAAACTGCTGCTGCCTTACAACAAATGGCAAAAAAGTTGCTCTTGCATTTCTGCAATTTAATTGCCTCCTAATAGGCTCTGCAACTTCTTTCTTGCTTCCTTGGACACGCAAAATCTCAATCTTGGTCTCTGAGAAACAACAGAATTTTGTCGCTCTAGGGAAGAGAAGCAAACAACAATGGCTGTGAGGTTGTCACCTGTATCTCGCCTTAATGCAAGATTCGCAAGTTCTCGTGCACACTGGTGGGGGTTAGAATTATGCCTAAGCTCACGGCGAACTAGGCTAACTGCTTCCTGGTTTGACATCACGTCCCAGATCCCATCACAACCGATTATCAAGAACTCATCATCCTCGGACAACAAAGTCTGTTGAATATCTGGCTCTGCAGTTAGAGGAGAAGCTGAACCTAATGGGAGTTTCATGTACCAGTCTCCGAGTGCTCGAGTAACAGCTAGTTCACCGTTTAGGTACCCATACTCAATGGTACCACCTAAATTCTCAACCCTTTGCCGTTCCAGCTGACATGAGGGTCTGTGATCTTGAGATAACTGAACTGCAACTCCTTTTCTGCAGAGGACAGCACGGCAGTCACCAACATTTGCAATAAGTAAATGCCTTCCAAGAACCAAGGCAGTAATTGCTGTTGTTCCACAGTACGAATCAACACTATTTTGTTCATCAGCCAAGGCAAGATCAATCAATGAAAATGCATTGCGTTGAGCTCTCTCCAAATCTTGCAAGAAGTTTTCATCATTATCAGAAGTTTGAGGAAAACTGGCATCCTCAAAAAAGAATTTCATAGCATTATTTTTGACATAAGCTGCCGCATCTGAGCCTCCATGGCCGTCAAAAACAGCATAGAAGGCACTTGGTTGAGACCACTTGTACAGAGAACCTAAATGCGCAGATAAGTTGTCAATCCGAATGTGTTCATCCTGATTGGAACAGCGGGGTCCAATATCTGAGTGACTACCTGAGCAAATGCTTGGAACGAATTTGCTACTCAGACTCTCAAAAACAGTGGTAGTCTGGCCACTCGTTGAGCAGTTACGAGCCTGTTGACAGAATAAGACATCTTTTTTAGAATATATCCAATGATAAACCTCAACACTATAAGCAAACATAAAACCAGAGCGAGTCTTATATTGAATGGAACCTCAAACAATTATTCATACATTCAACTCACAGAAGAATCAATCATGTTGAAGTATCTTCTCCAAAATTTATTCTACTACGTACTAATCCTTGTGGAGAATATTTAATTATTATTCAATTACCAAGAAAAACTCTTACTGAAATTAGACAAAATGCAAGTTGTCACAGCTTTGCTTTAGTTTTTAGATCAAGCAAGTATTAGATAAATATCAGAATATCCGTACGATAAATTATATATCTTCAGTTCTCAATATTTTAGGTTAAATATTACTATTTACGGCCCCAACAAGTTTCTTCAGAAAGCAATGAAAGTACACATCAAGAAATATTTTTAGCCAAATCAAGTCAATCCACCAAAAATACAACTCCCATACTTTGGCAATAGAATCATCCTTCAAATAGCACAACAAACGCACACAAAAACATACATACAATATAAAAATGTAAATATTAAAAAAAAAATTGATATTTACTAACCAAGAAGAAGCGTCTTTCCTAAGAAAAATAACAAGAACCATAGTTTCAATACAAAAATAATCATCTGGGTGGGTTAAAAAACGAATCGCAACCCATGAAAGAAACAATCATTTCAATAACTAGTATTACTGACACAAATCACGAATCAAGATTCAAAAAATCGAAAAAAAAGAGGATTTCAATATAAATGTCATACCGATTCAGAACGACAGATCTCGATTGAAATCTCCGATTCGGAGGCGAGGAAGATCTGAGATTTATGCGGCGTAGTAGTAATACCAGTAGGAGCCATCGCTACCGCCGCCGATGAGACATCGATGAATTCGGCTTCAATATTGGTCGACTTTTTGGCGCTAAAGTACTGAACGGAAACGCTTTGCGGGCACAAAATCTCTGTTTCTGCCACCATATTTGATGATAGTAGTGGAATTGCTTACTGAATCGCAGGAAATATAGCTTTTTTTGATTGTATAAGTGATTAATTTCGAGTTAACGGGAAAAATTGGCTTATATATAGGGTTAGGTTTCGTTAATTTGACGGGTTGGATTATTTGAAATAAAATAAACCATGTGAAAATCCTGCGGCGTGGAATATTAGAGGGTCGGCAAAAGTCCATATTATTAATTTCGACAAGTAATCTCGAAAAGAAAAGTAAAAAGTAAAAAATAAATCCTAAGACCTAACAAAATATGTTCTAATTAATTCAAAGTGGATGAAGTTCTAAAATTTTAAAATGAAAATAGGACGAGACATGATAGAGGCGGGGCCACCCTCCCTTCCCATCCCGTCCCAACCTTGCTGTGTATTTTTTGAGAATCGAAGCAGGAACGAAATTAAATAGCACAACTTACCACCCATTACTTATTTATTATGATACTTTTATTTTTACATGTATTTATATTGTAAATCATAAAATAAAATAAAAGGAATTATGGGCAGGTTCCGCCCGGGAGCAAGGCAATAATACAAGGCTGGGGCGGATTGTTTGGCCATCCTAATTTATTTTGTTATATCTTGAATCCAAATTGAGAAAAATTACATATTTTTTAAGAGTAACATTGTCATTTTAAAGTAAAACATTAAAATTCAATATGATATGCATCAAAACGGGTGAAATTAGTGTATTCAAATGATAGAGATAGCAACATGACGGGTATGTAACGAATTGGCCATTTCCACCCCGTCCCGTCGAGTATTTTTGTTACTTTACTCCATTCACATACCCGACAAAAGTGGGATGGGACGGATTCTCTGTCCAATTTATTTTTTCTTTTTATTTTTTTAAATATCTTTAGTTAATAATAATATTTACTTTTTTTTTTTTACTAATTTGTGAAAAACAGCTTATATTCTTTTTAAAAATGATGATAAATTTATTATTTTGTTCGATAAAAAACTTAAATTTGAAATTTACTTTAAAGGAAGCGAAAAGAGGGATAGATACCATGTTTCCTGAACTCGCTTACCGGTTAGGAGGGTAATTCCCACCCATGTGGGACGAGGCTACACGAATATCGGATTAAACGAGATTTTTTTGTCATCCCTATCAAATGGGTCACAATTTCGCAATCATGTAGGAAATAAGATCTCAAATCAGAAGTTAATCTTTCAATACTGCCCTACTAGTCAATAATTTTGCAAAGCTATGGTGCATCTCTAATTTCCAGTCGCCTCTCAGATAATAATTTTGATGAATTGAAACACATTATTTTCCAAGAATATATTCCGCAATAGTAAATTGATGGAGAATGTATGGTTGAAAAAGAAGGAAAAAATTATTGATGTCGTAAAAAATATTATTTTATTGAAAAATATTATTAAAAATGAGTATAAGAATGAAAATAAAAATTTTAATTTGATCCAAACAAGACTTACTAAAAAATATTAGAATAATTACGCATATTAATGTGCCAGAATTAGATAGTGCCACATAAATGGATTCCTATTTTATTTTATTATTCGGAAACAATTGTGGACCTCGAGTAGTGTGAGGATGAGTCAGAGCATTAAAGCTTACGTGTGTTTTTTTGGCCATGGGTGGGTCTCTATTAAGTTTTGACCACTAAAAAAAGCAAGGTATGTTTTTCTTCACAAGTCATAATCTCAAATTAATTAATTATGTTTGATAATTAACCAAAAATCCAATCAAAGAAAGTTCTCTTACCAATACTCATCACACACGCAATCATGAGAATGTTCAAATTTACTGTGCTTGTTTGCTACAAGGTGTGGCCAAAATTCGGAAATTAGAAACTTGCATATAATTAAATGCTTAAAATATATATATCTATGTACAAAGGATACATACACCTGTACATTTTTTAATCTGTAAAAGGTCTTTAGGTGAGCCGTAAGATATCCATACACTTCTACTTCTCTCGAAAAGTATAACAAGTTGTGACAAAGGGAATGGATAAACCTGGTCATGCCCCAACTTCCAAGATAAAATGGCATTTCCACTCTCTCCGGGCTCAATGCCAGCGAAAACTCATCCATAATTCCAGCATCCTTAACATCATGTCATTTGAGCCTTCCCGATAACTAACAACAAAGATGACGATGTTAGACTATATATGTTTTGGAAGCAACAAATTTTTGTTATGTTGATTTGGATTCATACTATCTATGTAGTCTGTTGATGGTCACTTAATTGATACCTAGACCACTGACCATCAGCCGTCTTGAAAAATACCATTACTATCAGGGATAAGGTATATTTCAAGGATTAATCATTTACCCGAGACACCAGTCAAGGTTCATTGCTCCCAAAAGTTGAACTTAGAGATACTGGTGCTGGCATCTGTTGTGGAGACAAGGCACCAACTCCTTTTGGAATTACTTCGAGGGCTGGAGAATAGGGTTTTGTCACTTTTCTTTTCAGCAAATCCTGGTATTTCGACGGAGTAAAGTAAATAAAAAACAATAACAGCAAAAATCAATCAATCGTAACAAATAAGAATTACTGGATGTTCTCCATCAATTCTTTCAAAAACTCAAGTATCTGGTGATTTCAATCCTTATTTTAATTTGGACTTGATTAAGTTTGAAATCTAATAAAAGCTGGAAGGTAAAAAAAGTGGGGAGTCCGAAATTCAACCTTATATTGGGTTGATCCATAAGTAGATCTTGCTTGCTCAATTGAAGAAAAAACCTCAAATGCCTGATTGGATTCACGGTTACACTTTAAAATTCGAACTTGATCCTTTGTATCTGATCTACTTCGTAAATATAGTTTAACCCGTGAAGGTGGGGCATTTGGATGATCTTTATTTCCCAGTGTCACTTCCATAGTCACCAGGTCATCCCATGATACATCCCACAGCACTGAACAAGGGTCTCTAGCTGGGTTGAACTTTTTCTGGGCGATAACGTTAGATGTTTGCTGGAAACAACATAAAGGAACCATTAGAGTTTGAATGCCAGAAAACCATAGACAGAACTATATGTGCCCATCTGATACACATTACCGGACCATAGTAAATAAGGAAAAAAAAAATGTTAAATCTAGTTCATAGTACTATATAGGCCCATAAAGTACTGCTCAGCAAGCATACTATAAGCTTGTCAACTTATAATCCATAATAACAGATCCGTCAGACCAGTGCTGTCCAGCTGAAATACTCACTTGCAATAATAGAACCCTCCTGTGAGTGACCATGACTATTCTTCCTTTAGGAAGAGCAAAATGGTCTTCATAAGCATCTGTTAAGGCAAACTTCCCACGCACTTTGAACAGATCAACCTGGCCGAAAAATGATCCAGATTCTGCTAATTGCAGCATTGCCTTCATTACAAAAAATATAAGGATATTGAGATTTAGTCAAATCTTAATGAGCAAAATTAGATCCTGGTGTACATTAAAGCTTAATATATACAAGTAACAAAATTAAAAGAAAATACAAATGCAGTGCAAGGAAATTCTATACATGGCTGATAAAAAGTTTTTAAGAACAATTGTTATGATTCTACCATGGAAAGGAAGGCTTCCACATTTCCCATCCCTTTACATGTACGTCATTCTGATTTCTTTTCTCTTAAGTCCTTTATGCTAAATACATCCTTGTCATTCAATACTAAAGAAATTTATGATTATATAAAATACAGAATTATGCAATGTTTTGTGATATTTTCTCAGAATAAAATATGTGGACATTTGTACCTCCGAAATATATTTCTAGGTATATCGTGGATGAAATACAAGAAAGCAAAAGCTTGTCTACATTCTAATTTCAAATAGGATCTTGGTTTTTTTAGGGGAAAAAAAATTCGGAGGCTAGACTTTTCTTTAGTCT
>CAIGRL010260051.1:0-15080 GCA_903798325.1 Fraxinus xanthoxyloides | reverse complement strand
GGCGATTGACAAAGTCACGAAGCTCTACTGCTCCTCCAAGTCTAGGCTCCACAGACCATAGTCCACCCCACCCGTCCGTCCACCGTTCTCCACTCTCCAGGGACCAGATTCCAACCTACTACCACTGGTACCAGACTACTAGTTACCTGTTCCACTGTCCAGACTCCAGACCGCGCCTTCGCCCGAATCGCCTCTCCCTCCTATGCCGGTGATTTTGTTGTGGGTTAATGGTAAATTGGTATGGTAATGGACTTGGAATTTAATGGGCAACAGTGTTTGGGCTCATTCTTGATTACATTGGGCCTTATTTTTTAAAATAAAGGTCCAAACAAACAATAAGGAGGGGAAAAAAAATACAGACGACAGCACAATAGTCTTCTTCTTTAGAATTCCCGGCTGTCGAACGGCGAGGCAAAGCTCCTGGCGGATCCAGCACAGGCGGCTGCGACGCCGGCGCTGGATCCACCCCTGCGCAGAACCCACCCCTAATGTAATTATCTTTTGCCTAAAAACTCTCACTACATTTTGAAATAGAAAGTTTGTCTCTCTACATACCCAAATAAACCTCTCTCTCTCTCTCTCCATACATAAACAACTATATGCAATCTATCACCCCACCCCACCCCATTCCACTTTGACCATCGCCAATCCAGCCACTGTACACCCACAGAGCCTTTCTACCCTGAGTTCCCAACTATCCCAAAAATATCCATAGAACCGCTATGAGAATACTGAAGCATGTCAAGATCACTCGGTATATGCTGCATCTTTTCTAAAACTAGGGAATATGCTTCAGACCCATGTTTGTCGGTTGAATCAGTCCCTATTGGGATGTTATGAGTTTTTCACCATCATGAACTCCTCCGCCACCACTGCCTCCATCGTCATTCTAGGTTAGTTAAATTTTGTCTATATTAACTCCACTAATTTGGTTCATAAATAGATTTATTAAAACCCAGTTATGATTCGTCAAATGTCCCTTCATTTTTGTTGTGGTTTAGGCATGCCATAAACGGTTGAGGTGTCACTCTATGTCCCTTAGACACTCACAGTCGAGTCTATTTATGCACTCCACATCAATCACAAGATGTGTCATCCAATCTTTCAATGCTCACGACCTACTTATTTTGAAAATAAAAAAAAATAAAGAAATTGTTATGTATGCAAAACACCATTCACACAACCACATTACACCATGCGACATAGGTAGTGGCAAATTCAACCACCAAATCCAGCTAGGGCGGTAAGAGCAGCTGGTCGTCAAGTGTCCGCCCAATATAAGAGAAAAAAAATTTAATACATGTAGCACAACCGTCTAACTCTTCTATTGATTACTGTGCCAAACGCAAAAATATTTATCAATGTGAAAATCTAAATCCAAACAGAGAATATTGTAAAAGCAAATAAGAACAAAAGAAATTAACAAAAGCCAAATTATTAATTGTCTGTTTTTTAAAATAAATTATAAAAAAAGTTTATATTTCACATAGATAGATAAACATAATTAAATAAAATTAAATGAGAGTATCAAATCAATCAAACAGAAATGATCAAATCCTAGAAGCACGTGTCGAGGCTGAAATCAAGGTTTATTAGTGGTTTTTTTTGGTATTTCTGCTTGATCCATTGCAGGCCTACAACAGTTCCTTCTTTAACCTTCTTCACGCTAGCAGAAGCCATTGCTTTGGTTTTTCCAAGGTCTTCTCCGACCTTCTTTCCACTTTGCTGTCGTAGCGCTGCAGCTAGTGGTGTTCTTTTTCTCCAGTAAGCTATCTAGCCCGTTGTCCCATTGATCAGCCCAGGAGTCTCCATTCATTTTTGAACAAGATTAGAATTCTAGAGTTTCGGATCCAGCTAGGGCGGCCGCTGGGTACTGGATCCGCTGGTAGACATAGGTGCATGTGATGTTGTTTAAAGTTGATAAAATTTGGTAGGTTCCATGATATGTTATACTTACATTAAAAAAATGTTATATGGTATCTTATAGAAAAAAATTAAGAAAAAGAAAAATCATTTTAGATCTAGTTGCATCGCGACTAATGACATCTACCCTATCCCACACCACCATTATATATAGTCCCCACCCCACACCAACAAAGCCTCTCTACCCAGAGTTTTTTCTGCCCCCGACTGCCTCATAGAACCGCCATGAGAATATGAAGCACGGCAAGATTTCTCCATGTGTATACGCCGCATCTTCATTGAAATCGGGGACTGTGCTTTTGACCCATATTTGTAAGTTGAATCAGTCCCTTAGAGATGTTATGAGTTTTTCGCTACCAGTAACTGCTCCGCCACCATTGCCTCCACTGTCGTTCCAGATTAGTTAAAATTTTGTCAGACACCATTTTGGTTCTATACACAAATCAATTAAAACCCATTTATGATTCTCCTCAAATGTCCCTTCATTTTTTGTTGTGGTTCATGCAGGCAATAAACGGTTGAGGTATCACTATATGTCACTTAGAAACTCATAGTTGAGTCTATTTATGCGTTCCACATCAATCACAAGAAATCTCATTCGATCTTTTAATGATCATGATCCACTTGTATTGTAAATGGAAAATAATAAAAAAAATTGTCATATATGCACACTACACAATTAGCACAATCACATTAAACTCTGTGGCATAGGTGCATGCGACGCTGTTTAAAGTTGATAAAATTTGGTGGGTTTCATGAAATATGTAGTGAAACATTGGATAAGTACATGGTTAAAAATTAAGTTTTACCACGATTAGTATTTTAGCAAACAAAAGATTTACAAATATTTGGCAAAAATCTAATATTATGCATGTGAACATTGATCAAAGATTTTGCTCATATATTGATGCCAACATCACTATATCTATGATCTTTTGCCGTTTCCACCACTCGCAAGCTGCAAACCAGTGGCAACAGTAGTACAACATAATATGTTATACTTGTTATAAAAAATTATATATGGTATCTTACAGAAAAAAATTAAGAAAAATAAATATCCTTCTGGATCTAGTTTTGTAATGCCCCCAAAAAAAAATTATAGAATAGAAATTTTGATCTAGATTTTTTTTATATTTTTGAAAGTTGAGGGACTCGAGTGAAATAGTTTTATTTTTAATTTTGGCCAAATAATTAGATTTTGATATAGGGAAAATAAGTGTATCGATATTGGACTCTTTTTGTAGCTCGTAATTAATTAGAAGTCTTCAATATGAGAAAAAGTTACTTGGATTAGACTACATCAAGTTAAGTCCGACTAAAAAAATAATAAGCTAATAGAGTTGATGGGGGCTTGTAATCTTAAATAATTAAAATTTGTTTCCTCTTTTAATTCCCACCACCCGTGATTTTATTTGATATGAAACGAATAGTGTAGTAAAATTCAAATGTCACTTTTTGAAACCAAGTCCATGCTGGTCACGTGTCCTATTTTTCAGTGGGATGATTGTACCAAGAAACCAATAGTCAAATATATTACTAACTCTACTATTTGTACCCTTTCTTATCCAATTTGTGGTGGTAGTGGTACCCGACTTTTGTATTATTATTGCACTAAAACTCAATTTGTAAATATTTATTTTCACTATAAATACCCCATGAAGTCAAAGAGAAATTTTCACCACGGTAAATTTATTCATAGAGAGAGAGAGAGAGAGAGGAAAAAGGGTTTTCACGTACATTATTTTACAAACTTTCAATAAACGAGGTAAGATACTTATGTGTAAGTGATTTTGTTTTCGTATATCTTTATGTATTCAAATCATTTGTACATAAAGTGGATCTTCGGGTTCTTTATCAAGAGATATGAAATCCTTTGAAAATTTAAAAGACTTAAAATGAGTGTGTCGCTTGATTACCGATATAGTACTCATACAAAATTTTACATGTTAGATCGGGTTTATTGGAACTGTGGCAGGATGGTGATAGGAACTGCCAAAGGATTTAAAGGAATTAAAAAAAATGAAGTTTTTTTTTATCTCCCAATTTATTAGATTGTTTATTTGTTCAAAGATACATTTATTAATTAGTTAACTAATTATGTTTAATTTTTTTCTTTTAGAAACATAGATTCCATGTTTTAGTTGATATTTATTGTTGAAAATAAAGTTATATTTTTATTTGTATAGTTTTCGCTTTTATCATAAAAAAATGAATTTTTGGTAACACTCCACTGTATATAAAATTTTGGGGTGTTACAAGTTTTATCGTGGCTAATGACATCCACCCTATCCCACACCGCCATTATATATACTCCCAACCCACACCCACAGAGCCTCTCTACTCTAAGTTTTTCTGCCCTCCACTACCCCAAAAATACCCACAGAACCGGCATGAGAATATGGAAGCACGTCAAGATTTCTCCATTGGTATATGTTGCATCTTCATTGAAACCAGGGACTGCACTTGAGACCCATGTTTGTCAGTTTTACCAGTCCCCTTTGGATGTTATGAGTTTTTCGCCACCATTAACTGCTCCGTCATCGTTCTGGATTAGTTAAAATTTCGTCTATACTAACGCCACTTTGGTTCTATACACATTTGTTAAAACTCATTTATGATTCTAGTCAAATGTCCCTTTATTTTTATTGTGGTTCATGAAGGCCATAAACGGTGTAACTCCGTGTCACTTAGAAACATATAGTCGAGTCTATTTATGCGCTCCATATCAGTCACAAGATGTGTCATCCAATCTTTTAATGCTCACGATCCACTTATTTTCAAAGAAGGAAAATAAAAAAACAAAGAAATTGTCATACATGCAAAACATCATTAACACAACCACATTACACTGTGCGACAAAGATACGTATGATGTTGGTTTAAGTGGATAAATTTGGTGGGTTCCATAAAATTTTGTGGTCAGAAATTGGATAAATGCATAGTTAAAAATTATGTTAATTCAAGATCAGTATTTTAACGAGCCAAAAATTTCCAATACTTTGGCAAAAATTCAATATTACCCACGCAAACATCCATCAAAGATTTTGCTCATATAACGATGCCACCATCACTATTTCTATGCTCTTTTGCCATTTCCACCACTCACAAGCTGCAAACCCAAGTCACCATGATCTAAAATTTCAGATCTGGTTGATATCGAAATTCTAGATTGTCAATCTCGCACAATTGTATCCCTTTCTCTATGCTTATACATATAAAGAGATGGCGGCATTGGGCATTGTTGGTAGTGATGGTTTAGATGTTTATGGTGGTTTTGATGATATAATCAGGGAAGAGCCCGAGATTGAAAATGGTGAGCTCTAGCAGCAACTGGGTGGGTATAAGGCTGTGATGGCAATGTGTGGAGCTTTTCTAGTGGAATGGTTTGAAAGATAATGGCACTAAGGTTTGGGGTATGGAGAAATGGTGGTTGTGGTGATGGCATAGACGGAGGCGGTGTCGGCAGTACAACATAATCTGTTATACTTAATATAAAAAATTGTTATATGGTATCTTACAGAAAAAAATTAGGAAAAAGAAAAATTCTTTTGGATCTAGTTTTATCCTGGCCATTGAAACACACCTTATCCCACACCACCTTTATATATACTCCCCTACCGCACACCCACAAAGCCTCTCTACCCTGAGTTTTTCTGCCTTGATTACCCCAAAAATAGTTGTAGAACTGCCATAAGAATACGAAAGCACGTCAAGATTTCTCGGAATATGCTGCATCTTTACTGAAACGGGGGACTATGCTTTGGACCCATGTTTGTCAGTTGAATCAGTCCCCATTGGGATGTTATGAATTTTTCGCCACCATCAGCTCTTCCACAACCACTGTCTCCGCCGTCATTCCAGGTTAGTTAAATTTTGTCTATACTAACTCTACTAATTTTGTTCCATATAACGCAACCAGGTTAATTCCAAACCAGTTGTAGCCATAGCGTGATATTCTTTGAGAAGTTGGATTTCTTGTGCATCATTTCCTGTAACAAGGATGTCATCGACATAAATCAATATGCCAACAAATGATGTACCTTTTACTTTGGTGAAAAGTGAATAATCTGCCTTAGATTGTCGAAAACTTGCGTTCCTTCCCACATTTTACGAGGAATATAAAGGATACTAGAAACTATTCTAGGTAACTAACTAATGTTAGGCTAGAAATCTGGTTTGACCCATAAAATGTGCTCAACACTACAAGTAAATACATAATTACATGAGTTAATGAATTTCATTCCTAACACCCCACCCCACCCCACACCCACACCCCCAAAGCCTCTCTACCCTGAGTTTTTCTCTCCTATACTACCCCAAAAGTAGCCATAGAACCGCCATGAGAATATGGAAGTACGTCAAGATTTCTCCATTGGTTTTTGCTACATCTTCATTGAAACCAGAGACTATGCTTCAGACCCATGTTTGTCAGCTTTATCAGTCCCCTTAGGATGTTACAAGTTTTTCACCACCATTAATTGCTCCGCCATTAATCCCTCCATTGTCGTTCCAGATTAGTTAAGAGTTTGTCTATACTGACTCCATTTTGGTTATATACACTTATCCGTTAAAACCCATTTATGATTCTTGTCAAAGGTCCCTTTATTTTTGTTGTGGTTCATGAAGGCCTTAAAAGGTTGAGGTGTCACTCCATATCACTTAGAAACGCATAGTTGAGTCTATTTATGCGCTAACACATCAGTCACAAGATAGGTCATCCAATCTTTTGATGCTCATGATCCACTTATTTTCAAAAAAGGAAAATAAAAAAAGAAAGAAAGAAATTGTCATAAATGCAAAACACCATCAACACAACCACATCACACCATGTTACAAAGATGCGTATGATGTTGTTTAAAGTTGATAAAATTTGGTGGGTTCCATAAAAATTGGTAGTGAAAAACTGGATAATTGCACGGTTAAAAATTATGTTAGTTTAGGATCAGTATTTTAGCAAGCAAAGATTTTCCAATACTTGGAAAAAATCCAATATTACTCACGCAAACATCCATCAAAGATTTATCTCATATAACGATGCCACCATCACTATTTCTATGCTCTTTCGCCATTTTCCCCACTCGCAAGACTCAAACCAAGTCACCATGATCTAAAATTTCAGATCTGGTTGATATCGAAATTCTAGATTGTCAATCTCGCACAATTGTAACCCTTTCTTTGTGCTTATACATATAAAGAGATGGCGGCATTGTGCATTGTTGGTGGTGATGGTTTAGATGTTTATTGTAGTTTTGATGATAGAATCGGAGAAGAGCCCGAGATTGAAATGGTGAGCTCTAGCAGCAATTGGGTGGGTATAAGGATGCGATGGCAGTGTGTGGAGCTTTTCTAGTGGAATGGTTTGGAAGATGGTGGCACTAAGGTTTAGGGCATGGAGAAATGGTGTTGATGATGGCATAGACGGAGGCGTTGTTGGCAGTACAAAATAATATGTTGTACTTAATATAAAAAAAAATTATATGGTATCTTACAGAAAAAATTAGGGAAAAAAAATGACTTTTGGATCTAATTTCATCCTGGCCAATGAAACCCATCGTATCCCAGACCACCTTTATATATACTCCCCCAAGCACACCCCCAAAGCCTCTCTACCCTGAGTTTTTCTGCCCCGACTACCCCAAAAATAGCCATAGAACTGCCATGAGAATACGGAAGCACATCAAGATTTCTGAGTTAGTATATGCTGCATCTTCACTGAAACTAGGGACTACGCTTCAGACCCGTGTTTATCAATTGAATCGGTCTCCATTGGGATGTTATGAATTTTTAGCCACCATCAGCTCCTCCGCCACCACTGTCTCTGCCGTCATTCCAAGCTAGTTAATTTTTGTCTACACCACTCTTCTAATTTAGTTCTATAAACAGATTCGTTAAAACCCATTTATGATTCTTCTCAAATGTCCCTACATTTTTGTTGTGGTTCACACATGCCATTAACGGTTGAGGTGTCACTCTATGTCACTTAGAAACGCATAGTCGAGTATATTTATGCGCTCCACATCAATCACAAAATGTGACATCCGATCTTTTAATGCTCGCGATCCACTTGTTTTGAAAATGGAAAATAAAAAAAAATAAAGAAATTATTTTGTATGCAAAACACCATTAACATAACCACATTACACCGTGCGACATAGGTGCTTGTGATGTTTAAATTTGATATAATTCAGTGGGTTTCAAGAAATTTGTGATAAAAATTGTATAAATGTTTTGTCAAAAATTAAGTTTGATCACAAACAATATTTTAATAAAGAAAAGATTTACCATTATTTGGCAAAAATTCAATATTACGCAAGCGAACATCGATCAAATATTTTGCTCATATGTTGATGCCACCATCACCATTTCTATGCTCTTTTTCCATTTCTACCACTTGCAAGCCCCAAACCCAAGTTACCACTGATCCAAGTTGATATCGAAATTCTAGAATGTCAATGTTGCACAATTATAACCCCTTCTATGTGCTTATACATATAAAGAGATGGCATTATGGGTATTGATGGTGGTGATGATTTAGATGTTTATGGTGGTTTTGAATATAGAACCGGAGAAGAGATGGTGATTGAAAATGGTGAGACCTAGCAGCAATTGGGTGGGTATAATTACGAGATGGCAGTGTGTGGAGCCTTTCTAGTGGAATGGTGGCACTAAGGTTTGGGTCTGTGGAAAATGACGGTGGTTATGCAATGGACAGGGGCGGCAACAGCAGTACTATTTAATATGTTATACTTAGGACAAAAAGTGTTATATGGTATCTTACTGAGAAAAAATTAAGAAATATAGAAAAATCCTTTTGGTTCTAGTTTCATCGTGGCTAATGACACCTACCCCATCCCACATCACAATTATATATACCGCCCGACTCCACACCCGCAAAGCATCTCTACCCTGAGTTTTTCCGCCCAGACTACCCCAAAAATAGCCGTAGAACTGCCTTGGGCTTACCGAAGCACGTCAAGATTTGTTCGTTGTTATATGCTGCATCTTCACTGAAACTAGGGACAGTGCTTCAGTCCCATGCTTCTCAGTTGAATCAGTCCGCTTGGCCTGTTATGAGTTTTTTTGCCACCATCAACTCCTCCACCACCATTGTCTCCGTCATCGTTCTGGGTTAGTTAAATTTTGCCTATACTAACTCTACTAATTTTGTTCCATAAACAAATCCGTTAAAACCCATTTATGATTCTTCTCAAATGTCCCTTCATTTTTGTTGGGGTTCACACATGCCATAAATGGTTGAGAAGTCACTCTATGTCAATTTGAAACTCATAGTTGAGTCTATTTATGGCTCCACATCAATCAAAAGACGTGTCATCCAATATTTCAACGATCACGGTCCACTTATTTTGAAAATTGAAAATAAAAAAAATAAAGAGATTGTTATATATGCAAAAATCCATTAACGGGACCACATTACACCGTGCGACATAGGTGCATGTGATGTTGTTTAAAGTTGATAAAATTTAGTGGGTTTCAAGAAACTTTTAGTGAAAAAATGGATAAATGCACGTTAAAAACTAAGTTTGATCACAATCAATATTTTAGCAAACAAAAGATTTAGCAATATTTGGCAAAAATCCAACATATGCACGCAAACATCGATCAAAGATTTTGCTCATATATTGATGCCACCATCACTATATCTATGCTCTTTTGCCATTTCCACCACTCGCAAGCTGCAAACCTTGCAGCGATGGTAGTACAACATAATATTTTGTACTCACTATAAAAAAAATTGTTATATGGTATCTTACTGAAATAAAATCAAGAGAAAGAAAAATACTTCTGGATCTAGTTTCATCGTGGCTAATGACATCCACCATATCCCACACCGCCATTATATATACTCCCCCACCCCACACCCTCAAAGCCTCTCTACCCTGAGTTTTTATGCCCTTGACTACCCCAAAAGTGGCCATAGTGCCTCCATGAGAATATGGAAGCACGTCAAGATTTCTCCATTGGTATATGCTGCATCTTCATTGAAACCAGGGGAATGTGCTTCAGACCCATGTTTGTTAGATTTATCAGTTCCCTTAGGATGTTACGAGTTTTTCGCCACCATTAACTGTTCCGCCACTATTCCCTCCCTTAAAACTCATTAATGATTCTTGCCAAATGTCCCTTTATTTTTGTTGTTGTTCATGAAGGCCATAAACGGTTGAGGTGTCACTCCATGTCACTTAGAAACGCATAGTCTATTCTATTTATGCGCTCTATGTTAGTCACAAGATTTGTCATCCAATCTTTTAATGCTCATGATCCACTTATTTTCAAAAAAGGAAAATAAAAAAAATAAAGAAATTGTCATACATGCAAAACACCGTTAACACAACCACATTACACTGTGTGATGAAGATGCGTATGATGTTTAAAGTTGATAAAATTTGGTGGGTTCCATAAAAATTTGTGGTGAAAAATTGGATAATGCGCAGTTAAAAATTATGTTAGTTCACGATCAGTATTTTATAAAACAAAATTTTTCCAATACTTGGCAAAAATTCAATATTACGCACGCAAACATTCATCAAAGATTTTTCTCATATAACGATGCCACCATCACTACTTATATGCTCTTTCGCCATTTTTACCACTTGCAAGCTGCAAACCCAAGTCACAGTGACCTAAAATTTCAGATTTGGTTGATATCAAAATTCTAGATTGTCAACCTTGCACAAGTTTAACCCGTTCTTTGTGCTTATACATATAAAGAGATGGCAGCATTGGGCATTGATGGTGGTGTGGTTTAGATGTTTATGGTGGTTTTGATGATAAAATCGGGAAAGAGCCCAAGATTACAAATGGTGAGCTCTAGCAGCAGTTGGGTGGGTATAAGGCTCGCGGTGTGTGGAGCTTCTCTAGTGGACTGCTTTGGAAAATTGTGGCACTAAGGTTTGGGGTCTGGGGGGACGGTGGTGGTGAGGGACTAGACGGAGGCGGTGTTGGCAGTACAACATAATATGTTATACTTAAGATAAAAAAGGCATTTATATGGTATCTTACAGAAAAAAGTTAAAAAAAAGAAAAAGGCTTTTGGATCTAGTTTCATCCCGGCTAATGAAACCCACCATATCTCACACCATCTTTATATATACTCCCCCACTGCACACCCACAAAGCCTCTCTAACCTGAGTTTTTCTGCTCCGACTACCCCAAGAATAGCCGTAGAACTGCCATGAGAATAAGGAAGCACGTCAAGATTTCTCAGTTAGTATATGCTGCATCTTCACTAAAATTAGGGACTATGCTTTAGACCCATGTTTATCAGTTGAATCAGTCCCCATTGGGATGTAATGAATTTTTTGCCACCATCAACTCCTCTGCCACCACTGTCTCTGCCTTCATTCCAGGTTAGTTAAATTTTGTCTACACTAACTCTTCTAATTTGGTTCTATAAACAGAGCCGTTAAAACCCATTTATGGTTCTTCTCAAATGTCCCTTCATTTTTGTTGTGGTTCACACATGGTTGAGATGTCACCCTGTCACTTAGAAACGCATAGTCGAGTCTATTTATGCACTTCACATCAATCACAAGATGTGTCATCCAATCTTTTAATGCTCACGATCCACTTGTTTTGAAAATGGAAAATAAAAAAATAAAGAAATTGTTTTATATGCAAAACACCATTAAAATAACCACATTGCACTGTGCGACATAGGTGCATGTGATGTTTAAATTTGATAAAATTCTGTTGATTCCATGAATTTGTGGTGAAAAATTGGATAAATGCATGGTCAAAAATTAAGTTTGATAACGATCAATATTTTAGCAAACAAAAGATTTACTAATATTTAGCAAAAATCGAATATTATGCACGCGAACAACGTTCACAGATTTTGCTCATATATTTATGCCAACATCACTGTTCCTATGCTCTTTTGCCATTTCCACCACTCATAAGCCGCAAACCCAAGTCACCATGATGTAAAATTTCTGATCTGGTTGATATCGAAATTTCAGAATGTCAGTCTCGAACAATTGTAACACATTCTCCGTGCTTATGCATATAAAGAGACGGAGGCATTGGACATTGATGGTGGTGATGGTTTAAATGTTTATGTTGGTTTTTATGATAGAATCAGAGAAGGGACCAAGATAGAAAATGGTAAGCTCTAGCAGCAATTGGCTGGGTATAAGGCTGCGATGGCGGTGCGTGGAGCTTTTCTAGTGGAATTTTGTGAAAGATGGTAGCACTAGGTTTGGGGTCTGGTGGAATTGGAGTTGTTAATGCGATAGATGGAGACGGCGATGACAGTACAACATAATATGTTATACATTATAAAAAAAATCATGAAATGGTATCTTAAAGAAAAAAATCCAGAAAAAGAAAAATCCTTTTGGTTCTAGTTTCATACTGGCAAATGACACACACCATATTCCACACCACCTTTATGTATACTCCCCCACCGCACACCCTCATAGCCTCTTTACCCTGAGTTCCAGACTACCCCAAAAAAATCCATTGAACTGTCACGAGAATATGAAAGCATGTCAAGATCACTATGTTGATATATGCTGCATCTTCACTAAAACTAGGGATTATGCTTCAGACCCATGTTTGTCAGTTGAATAAGTCCCCATTGGGATGTTACGAGTTTTTCGCCACCATCAACTCCTCCACCACCACTGTCTCCGCCGTTGTTCCAGGTTAATTAAATTTTGTCACTCTGTCACTTATAAATACACAGTTGAGTTATTTATGCACTCCACATCAATCACAAGATGTGTCATCCGATCTTTTAATGCTCATGGTCTTATTTTGAAATTAGAAAATAAAAAAATAAAGAAATTGTTATATATGCAAAACACCATTAACATAACCACATAACACCGTGCGACATAGGTACATGTGATGTTGTTTAAAGTTGATAAAATCTGGTGGCCTCCATGAAATTTCTAGTGAAAAATTGGATAAATACATGGTTAAAAATTATGATCACGATCAGTATTTATGCAAACAAAAGATTCAGCAATATTTGGGAAAAATCTAATATCACGCACACGAACATCAATCAATGATTTTGCTCATATATTGATGCCACCATCACTATATCTATGTTCTTTTGCCATTTCCACCACTCACAAGCTGCAAACCTGGCGGCGATGGAAGTACAACGTAATATGTTATGCTTATTATAAAAAATTGTTATATGGTATCTTACAGCAAAAAATGCGGAAGAAAAATCCATGGAAGCACGTAAGATTTCTCCACTGGTATATGCTGCATCTTCATTGAAACCGAAGACAGTGCTTCAGATCCATGTTTGTCTGTTTTATCAGTCCTCTTTGGATGTTATGAGTTTTCTGCCACCATTGCCTCCACCATGGTTTCAGATTAGTTATGATTTTGTCTATATTGACTCCACTTTGGTTTTATACACTTATCCGTTAAAACCCATTTATGATTCTTGTCAAATGTCCCTTTATTTTTGTTGTGGTTCATGCAGGCCATAAACGGTTGAGGTGTCACTCCTAGAAATGCATAGTCGAGTCTAATTATGCGCTCCACATCAGTAACAAGACGTGTCATCCAATCTTTTAAAGCTCATGATCCACTTATTTTCAAAAAAGGGGAAAAAAAAAGAAAAAGAAATTGTCATATATGCAAAACACCATTAACACAACCACATTACACCGTGCGACAAAGATGCATATGATGTTGTTTAAAGTTGATAAAATTTGGTGGGTTCCATAAAAATTTGTGGTGAAAATGGGATAAATGCATGGTTAAAAATTAGGTTAGTTAATGATCAGTATTTGTTAAAACAAAAGATTGACCAATACTTGTCAAAAATTCAATATTACCCAAGCAAACATACATCAAAGATTTTGCTCATATAACGATGCCACCATCACTACTTATATGCTCTTTCGCTATTGCCACCACTCACAAGTTGCAAACCCAAGTCACCATGATCTAAAATTTCAGATCTGGATGGTCGATCTCTCACAATTGTAACCCTTTCTCTGTTCTTGTACATACAAAGAGATGGCGGCATTGGGCATTGTTGGTGGTGTAGGTTTAGATGTTTATGGTGGTTTTGATGATAGAATCGGAGAAGAGCCCAAGATTGAAAATGGTGAGCTCTAGCAGCAATTGGGTGGGTATAACGCTGTGATGGCGTTGTTTGGATCTTTTCTAGTGGAATGGTGGCACTAGGGTTTGGGGTGGGTCTGTGGGAAATGATGGTGATTATGCAAGGGGCGGCGATGGCAGTACTACATATTATGTTATACTAATTACTACAAAAAGTTTTATATGATATCTTACTGAAATAAAAAATTAAGAAATAGAAAAATCCTTTTGGATCTACTTCCATCATGGCTAACGACCCCTACCCTATCCCACACCACCTTTACATATACTCCCCACCCGACACCCACAAAACATCTCTACCCCGAGTTTTTCTGCCACCTGACTATAGCCAGAGAACCGCCATGAGATTATGGACGCATGTCAAGATTTCTCCGTTGGTATATCCTGCATCTTCACTGATACTAGGGACAATGTTTCAGACCCATGCTTGTCAGTTGAATCCCTCCCCTTGGCATGTTATGAGTTTCACCATCAACTCCTCCACCACCATTGTCCCCACCATCGTTCTGGGTTAGTTGAATTTTGTCTAAACTAACTCCACTAATTTGGTTCTATACAGATCTGTTAAAGCCCATTTATTATTCCTGTCAAATTCCCTTTCTTTTTGTCGTGGTTCATGCATACCATAAACAGTTGAGGTGTCACTCTGTCACTTTGAAACTCAAGTTGAGCCTATTTATGTGCTCCACATCAAACACAATCTTTCAAATCTCACGATCCCCTTATTTTGGAAAATTGAAAATAAAAAAACAAAGAAATTGTTATATATGCAAAACACCATTGACAGAATCACATGACACCATGCAACATAGTTGCACGTGATGTTGTTTAATGTTGATAAAATTTGGTGCTTTCCATGAAATTTGTAGAGAAAAATTGGGTAAATACATGGTTAAGTTTGATCACAATCACTATTTTATCAAACAAAAGATTTGTCAATGTAAGGCAAAAATCTAGTATTTCAAACACAAACATCGAACAAAGATTGCTCATATATTGATGCCACCCAGGGGCGGAGCAGAAAATATATTAGGTTGGGCT
>CAIGRL010259990.1:0-20930 GCA_903798325.1 Fraxinus xanthoxyloides | reverse complement strand
TTCATGGATATACTGATGTTAACTTATAATCAGTCTAGAGTGATAACAGATCTCAATTAGGATATTATCTTACTCTTGAGCAATGTGTTGGAAATGTTCCAAATAGGAAAAATCGTTGATTCAATAGCAGAAATCTTGTACATCATTGATTTAGAAACAACAAAAGTTGTGATCTGAATCACGAAGTTCATCAAAACTAGGAATAGTTCCTAAAATTGTTGATCACATGCTTCTACATTGTGATAACAATAGAACCATCATGCAAATGAATGAACTAATGTCTCATCAATGATCCAAACACGTGTTAAAGCTGTATCATCTTATTGGAAAGATAATACAATGACGTAAAGAAAGAGCGAATTCCTACAAGTTATTAAATTGTGGATCTATTGACAAAGAGTTGTCATAGCATAAACATGATTGTCATATAGACTCTTATGATATTAGATACATAAGTGATTAAATCTAGTGCAAGTGAGAATTTGTAAGTGTTATGCCCTAGGTCAAATCAACTGAGGACATAAACACTTTTAATATAAATCGATGCATGTCATTTATGATAGACCTAATGACCTATCATTTAATTGAGCTAATATTCTAATAAATTAAATAATAGAATCTATAGATTCAAATTTTGATAATTTGTTAATCATAAGAAGTAGTGATTGTGAGATACAAATTACATATGACATAATCTTAAATCATCATTAGTCAAGTAATAACGAGATACATATATCATTATTATGAATAGACATTCACGTGTGGTATTTCTTATTATGAATAGACATTCACGTGTGGTATTTCTTACTTGTGAAGCAAGTAACTGATCTCACAAGTTAAAGTATAATGACGCGAATCCGGCTATGCCTGGAAAGCCCAAATTCAGGTTGTAGACGGTAGAATCTCGGCTCGCAAATTATTGAACTAAGCAACCAAATAAAAAAAAGTTTGAATGACCTCTTGACTACAAAACCAACGAACCTCGATTTGCGAACACCACAAAAGGGTGCCTAATCATTTGACAAGTTCTAAGGGTTGAACGCCACAAATATAACAATATTTGATAGTTCGATACATGTTCAATCAAGAACAAAAAGAGACAAATCTCATTTAATTCATAATGTCAAAAAAAAATTTTTTTTTTAACAATGAAATAAAGTTTTCAATTTATACTAAACCTAGGAAAATAAGGAAAAATGAAAATATCACTTTAAAGATAACAAGAATCTTATCTAAACTAAAATTCTAACAAAATAAGGAATTCCGCGTAAAATTAAAATTCTTGGCATGTTGTTTGCGATCGCAAGCCCAAATGTACCATGAGCTCACCAAACCTTGTGCGGGATTTCGTGCCATTTCCAAAAAGTACTCATGGAGGAAAGTCTAACAACCGAGCTGAAAGTTATGCCTGTTTTCATCCACGCTGCTCGTTTTCTTTCCAAATATCTTCTAAACTTTGAAACCAACTTGTTTCGGCTCCGGAGCCCTTCTCAAAACTTGAACTTTGGCTTGTCAACTTCTTCAATTTGGACTCCAAAACTCGACCAAGTGATTGTCAATCCCGAATCATATCATCCCCTCTCTCTTCGAAAAGGATTCATCCATAATTAATGCCTTGTGATCGCATAGTGGATAACCAGCTTGCTATACAACTCATCACTGCACCACCTGGATCAAATGGAAAAAATTCCCTCCATGGCATAGGATCAATNTACTCATGGAGGAAAGTCTAACAACCGAGCTGAAAGTTATGCCTGTTTTCATCCACGCTGCTCGTTTTCTTTCCAAATATCTTCTAAACTTTGAAACCAACTTGTTTCGGCTCCGGAGCCCTTCTCAAAACTTGAACTTTGGCTTGTCAACTTCTTCAATTTGGACTCCAAAACTCGACCAAGTGATTGTCAATCCCGAATCATATCATCCCCTCTCTCTTCGAAAAGGATTCATCCATAATTAATGCCTTGTGATCGCATAGTGGATAACCAGCTTGCTATACAACTCATCACTGCACCACCTGGATCAAATGGAAAAAATTCCCTCCATGGCATAGGATCAATACACGGTACCCATCCATTTTGTAGCTATGGATGTATTGCAGCACAAACACAATCAGCCATAGATGTTGTTGTATGAACTCCTACGTACAATGATCAACCTAAAAGAAATAATTAAGCAAAACACTGTGAATTTCTTAGCTTCCCCCTCAATGAGATATGGGTTATAATACTCATAATGTATTGTCTCCACCATATCATGCTTAACAGTGGAACTCTGCTCTTCATTCCCTACAATATTTTCAACAATTTGCTCAACACATTCTGCCATTATTTTCTCATTCTCTTGCTGAACCATCTCTACAATTTTTATACCAATTTGCTCATGCTCCTCCTCTTTAATTGGTTCACTCTTCCCAATAGCACTGTATTTTTCAATCTACCCTTCTCCATCTCAACTTCCCTATTTTGGACTTCTCTTGCAATTCAACTTCGGTGTTCTCTTTAGGTGTTGTCATCTTCCTCTCTTGCTTTTTCCGTTCTTCCTCACCTCTCACCTTCCATTGGTCTGCAAAGGATTGTTATAGTGTTAACCCAGCTAGAGTGATTTTTACCCCTCTTGAAGAAACCTACATCTGTTCATCTCCATATCATAATAGCCTACCTCTCATACTTCTAAGGTCTCCCAAACAAGATATGAAAAGATTTTAATGGAACTACATCACACCAAACTTCATCACTATATCTCCCAATGGTAACATTCAATAAAACTCGCTAGGTCACATCTACCTTCTCACACTTTTCAACCAAGTCATCCTATAAGGCCTATGGTGTTGTTGCAAAGGTAATCCCAATTTTTTCACAATCGTGATACTAGCCAAATCTGATATGTACTTCTTATCAATAGCCAGACTGTATACCGTATTATCCACAAAACACCAAGTTCGAAAAATAAATCCCCAATCATAATCCATCATCTACGTAGGCATAATCAAGAAGGCTCAAGAAAAGAATTGGATAATTGGATGAGTGATATTTAAATTCAAGAAAGTGGTTCTTGATCACGAAATTGACAAAAAATACGGGAGTTGATTTGGATGTTAGGTTAGCCCAAAAACAACTTTTGACACTTTGTTTGTAATTTTTCTGGATCATAACTCAAGAAATAAGACGGATACAAAGAACACAAAAAACAAAAGACTCAAAACAAAAGAAAAAGATATAACATAAATCGGAGCCCAATCTTTGATACCAAATGAAGCGAATCCGGGTACGGAATCAGCGTGGAAATCGTTGAATTAATTGAAAATGCCCGGAAAGCCCAAATTTAGGTTGTAGACGGTAGAATCTCGACCCACAATTTATTGAACCAAGCAACCAAACAAAAATAAAGTTTGAATGACCTCTTGATTACAAAAACCAACGAACCTCGGTTTGCGAATGCCACAAAGGGTGCATANCCCAATCTTTGATACCAAATGAAGCGAATCCGGGTACGGAATCAGCGTGGAAATCGTTGAATTAATTGAAAATGCCCGGAAAGCCCAAATTTAGGTTGTAGACGGTAGAATCTCGACCCACAATTTATTGAACCAAGCAACCAAACAAAAATAAAGTTTGAATGACCTCTTGATTACAAAAACCAACGAACCTCGGTTTGCGAATGCCACAAAGGGTGCATAATCCTTTGATAAGTTTTAAGGGTTGAACGCTACAAATATACCAATGTTTGATAAGTTCGATACATGTTCAATTAATAACAAAAATAGAGAAATCTCATTTAATTCATTATGTCAAACATGTTCTTTTTTTTTTTTACAATGAAATAAAGTTTCCTATTTATACTAAACCTAGGAAAATACAGAAAAACGAAAATATCACTTTAAAGATTACAAGAATCTTACCTAAACTAAAATTCTAACAAAGGAAATTCATGTAAAATTAAAATTCTAGGCAAGTTGTTCTCGGCATGTTTTTCTACGATCGCAAGGCCAAAGTTACGTACAGAATTTCGTGTCATTTCCAGATTGTACTCATGGGCGAGAAGACAACAACCGAGCTAAAAGTTATGCTCGTTTTCATCCACGCTGCTCGTTTTCTTTCCAAATATCTTCCAAACCTTGAATCCAACTTATTTCGGCTCCTGAGCCCTTCACGAAACTTGAACCTTGGCTTGTCAACTTCTTCGATTTAGACTCCAAAACTTGACCAAGTGATTGCCTATCCCGGATCATATCATATGGTGACACTTAAATAAATACGTGAGGAAACATTGGAGACCGTTAGGGAGATTCTACATAGATTACTATCTCAGTGTCAGTGGCTAATCTCTAATGTTAGGTAGAGGAATTGGTCCTTTGATTTGAGGTCATCATAGTACCTTATATGAGGATAGACATACTTTGGTGATGTTGGATGTTGCTCTGTCAAAGATCGCTAGTACGACATCGTTCGGGTGTGTTAGAATCATATGAAGATTGTGAATGAACAATAGATGATTCGTTAATCTTAGATAGTAAGAGATTACAATCTACATTTCATTTAGTTAAGTGGATAACGAAATCCTTGAACAATGTATGCTCATAAGTTGGAAACAAATTTTCGAATTTCACTAGCAACTACCACAAAAGGCATCGGCATTTGTCACACCAGTTATTCAACCAGTAACAGGAGACTTGAGGGCTACAGGGTTCGCAACTCTGCATTTCTCACAACCTGCTATAGATTTGGAATGAAAGATGGGGAAAATGATGACCCAGAAGATAAACGATACATTATTCAAGAAGAAGGACAGACACACGTAAATGTTTTTAGAAGAAGACCCATTTGCGCCCGAGATCATGGCGGTTCCTCTTTCGAAAGGCTTTAAACAACTTATGACAGAGACATATGATGGAGTCACGGATCCGCTAGACCACATACGAACCTTCGTTGATTTAATGAGATTCTACGTAGCCCCAGATGCAATAATGTGCTAGTCCTTTCCATCGACACTAAGAAGAGTGGCCATAGACTAGGTAGCAACGCTGGCACCTAGGTCTATCAGAATATTCGACAAGCTCTCTAGGAGTTTTGTGGTTTATTTCTTAAATGAGCTCTCTAGGAGTTTTGTGACTTACTTCTTAAGTAGCACGAGGAAGAGGAGGGTGGCCATTGGGTTGATGCAGTTCATACAAGAGAAAGATAAACCTTTGCAAGAGTACTTGGCTAGATTAATTTTAGACAACACTCGGTATAAAGAACCTTCAAATGCTAGCAATGGTCACAAAACTGATGAATGGGATGCGAAATTGGGCCTTTAAGATGTTACTCTTCAAAACTAGCCCAGAATCAATGCATGACTTACTAAAGAAAAGAAGATAAGTATGTGGATACGGCGGAAGCGGACAAAGGCACAAAGAATCTCAACGAGAGATGGGAGGCGGAAGGTCATAAGTGAAAGTTGAGTGTTGATCAAAAACCTACTGATAAAGGTAGGTCAAAGAATGACCACGTGAGAGGAGGTCAAGGTCTTCAGCCCTTTGAATACCCCGCACACAAAGTTGTTGATGGAAATACGAGACATGAAAGAGCTCAAATGGTCGAAGTGGATGTTGTCATCCTCTAGTGAAAGAAATCAGAGCAAGTATCGCCAATTTCATAAGGATCACGAAAACGATACTAAAGATTGCCTGCAGCAAAAGGAAGAGATTGGGTATCTTCTGAGATGGGGACACCTAAACAAATATGTGAGGAATGACAAAGGCAAGCAAAATGTTGAGGATAGTCTTCATTCATACAGAGAAGGAGTGATAAATATAATCACGGACGGGATAGCATCAGGCGAAGACTCAAATTCGGCTAAGAAGAGCTGCATACGATTTGTTGGGATCTGCCCTATCTAGAAGAAGGCACAATCAGAGCATCACAATCAGGGAAAAAGATTTGATTTGTGTGGCGTGCCTCCCATGATGATGCCTTGGTAGTTGTGGATGACATAGTAGATTTTGATGTCAAGAGGGTGTTAGTCGATGGAAGAATTGCATCGAATGTTCTTACTGGGATACCTTTCTGGGTTTAAAGATTTCTTCCGAGAAACTGAAAACGGTGACCACCTCTCTATAAGGTTTTGGGGGAGCAATTGTGATATCAGAGGGAACTATGGAGTTTTCGATCACGTTGGGTACTTATCCAAGAACCATGGTAATCATAACAAGGCTCTTGGTTGTCAAAATCCCCATCTACAACCGACCACAACTAAATGCTGTAGGTGCAACCCTTCGACTCACCATCAAGCTATGAAGTTCCTGACTAGTAAAAGGGTTGGGTGTATAAAGGAGGATCAACAGGTATATAGAAAATGCTACGTTGACATTATACAGGTGAAAGGTTCTCCACTAGTTATGATGCTGGATGTAGAGCCCTAAAGCGGACGGATCGAACCGCTTGATATGACCGAAAAAATTCCAATATCAGAGGACCAAGAGTTCTGCATTGGAGCAGATCTAATGTCTTACGAGAATGAAGAATTGGTAAAATGTTTAGCTAACAACCTGGACGTTTTCACATGGAGTCCAATAGACAACCCAGGGATCAACCCAATGTCGCCCAATAGAATAAGCTGAACTTTAACCCAAAAATGTGTTTTTGGTACCACTGGTGGGAAGTTCCTGGGTTTCATGATCATGTACAGATATTAAGGTGAATCCATATAAGATTCAAGTAATTATGGGGATGAAAAGCTCTACCAGTAAGAAGGAGGTCCAAAGGCTAACGGGATGGATAGCAGCCCTGAATCGCTTTATGAGTCAAGCAGAAAATAAATGTTAACATTTTTTCAAGGCCATTGAGGGCTACACCAACTTTGAGTAGACCCAAGAATGCGGATAGTCGCTTGAATCTTTAAAGCAAGCATTATAGCAACCACCAATTTTGACAAGTCCATGCCTCGACTGTTCTATGTCTCTACTTGGCAGTATCACCACAGGTGGTTAGTGTCGTGTTAGTAAAAGAATTCCCAAAGGCCCAGAGGCCGTTTACTACGTAAGCCAAGTGATGAAGGACGCGAAAAAAAAGATATAGATTTGTTGAGCAACTGATGTTGGCATTGGTCGTTGTAGTTAGGAAATTAAGCCATACTTCCAATCTCATACAGTACGGTGATGACTAATCAGACGATTACGCAGATTCTAAATCGACCAAAAACCTCGAGAAGATTGCTGAAGTGGGCAATTGAGTTGAATGAGTTTGATATCGAGTTCAAACCAAGAACAATTATCAAAGCGTGGGCTCTAGTGGACTTCATAGCTAAGCTCGCTATCTCGCCCGAGCAACCTGCAGGACAGAGTGAGGATTGGAAACTTTTTGTGGAGGTTCTTCAAAAAATGAAAGATCAAGAGTGAGAATCATAATGATAGGACCGGACTCCGAAAAGTTGGAATATTCCATATGCTTCAAATTCTCGACTACAAATAATGATGGCGAGTATGAAGCAGTGATCATAGCTAGGGCTTGGCAGCCAAATTGGGGGCGTCCTCGGTTGAGATTTACAACGATTCTCATTTGATAGTTGGACAAGTGACGGGAGAATTTGAAGCAAAGGGCGGAAGGATGGTGCCGTACCTGATAAAGATAACCAAGGTTTGCTGAAAAGATAATAAGCGGGCATACGCATTGGCCAGACTTACATCTACTAACCCAAAGAGTTTGCCTCGCACAGCAAGCGTACAAGTCTTAGGACAGTTGAGCATTCAACATTTGATCGATGTTGTAAACATATAGCATAAAAAGGTTGGATGTACATGTTGATTGAATATATCCTAGGAGACAAGGTGCCAGAAGATGGTCTCAAAGCAAAACGGTTGAGGGCTCGAGTAGCTTTATTCACCGTCATCGATGGACAACTTTATAAGTGAGTTTTCACCAAGCTGTATTTAAAGTGTTTACGGCCAACAGAGGTACGGGAAATGCTATTTGAGGTGCATGTGGAAATTTGTGGCCACCATCAAGGGGTGACTGCCCTCGCATTCAAAATCTTACGATATGGATACTACTGACCCGCCATAAAGGAGAATGCTAGAGAATTTGTTAAAAAATGTGATCCATGCCAACATGGGAACCTGATCCATGTCCCAGCCAAGTAGCAGACGGCTATCTTTTGGGTATGTCATTTCTTTTAATGGTGAATGGATATACTGAGACCTTTGTTCGTGGCCAAGGGGCAAAGAAAGTTTCTACTAGTCACCATTGACTACTTTACTAAATAGGTGGAGATGGTTGGTTGCCATCACTACAACTTCAAAGAGAGAAGGGGTTTGGGCACGTGAACTACCCAATATAATATGGGCATACCACACAACCCCACGGGAACCAATCAATAAAACACCTTTCAAATTGTCTTTCAGGATGGAAATCGTTGTTCCTGTTGAAATTGTTAGTGAGACCAATAGAATGAAAGTCAAGCATTTCGACGTCACAACAACCAATGCACAACTTGATTTGCTTGAGGGAGTGAGAGAGAGAGAGAGAGAGAGAGAGAGAGAGAGAGAGAGCGGCTACAAAAATGGCAGCATACAAGCAGAAGGCTGCAGAATATTTCAACTGAATGGTAAGGCCAAGGATTTTCTAGCCAGAAGATCATGTGCATAGGGATGCAGTAGGACACCCACTATCGAAGCTCGGGCCAAATTAGGAGGACAGCATGACATGATTCACAACCTTGGAATAGGAGCCTACAGTTTGAAGGACATGAAGGAAAGCCACCGGTAGGCCATGGAACACTGATCATCTAAAAAAATACTATCAATGAGCTACATCGTAGAAAGATAAGTCATGACTATTGTCTATACAGTGGATAGGTTGCTCTGTTAATTTCCCTAATGTAATGCCTGCTATAGACACCACTTATTGTAATTGTTAATGTTATCTAATGAAAGGTTTCGATGGCGGTAGATGATGAGGGTGCAAGCTGGGACGTCTCAGTATGCCTTCTAAGCCTCCAAATCTAGGCAATTCATATGTCGATGTACGACTTCGAATTTCTCCCAACAACTTAAGTTCACTCTATATTTTAGTGGAGAGCCTTCAAAATCAAATATTGGATAAGTCCCTAAACCACTAGGCTCTGCGCTCTACAATTCAACATCACCCAAGAGGCTACGCGGAGAGCAACAAAACCAATAAATTGGTTATAAGCTTGAGTGCGCTTAATGGTCATAGTGGAGAGCCTACAAAACCAAAAATTGGTTAATGTCCCAAACCATTAGACCAAGCGCTCTACATTCGACAAAGCCATAGGGGCTAGTTGAAGAACAACAAAACCAATAAATTGGTTATAAGTTTGACAACGCTGAACGCTTATAATGAAGAGCCTGTAAAACCAAAAATTGGTTAAGACCTTAAATCGCTAAACCAAGCGCTCTACATTTAATAGAGCCTAGGGGGCTAGGTGAAGATCAATAAAACTAATAAATTGGTTATAAGCTCGACTGCGCTCAACAATCATAATGGAAAGCCTACAAAATCAAAAATTGGTTAAGGTCCTAAACAACTAGACCAAGCGCTCTACATTCGACAGAGTCCGAGGGGCTAGGTGAAGAGCAACAAAACTAATAAAATTGTTATAAGCTCGACTTTGCTCAACGGTCGTAGTGGAGAGCCTACGAACCTGAAAGTTGGTTAAGGCACTATACCACCTTATCAAGCACTCTACATTTGACAGAGCCCGGGGGCCTAGACAGTGAGCTACAAGGCCAAAAAATTGGTTAAAGATAGGCAATTGAGAATTGAAATTGCTACCTGGGCCTATGGTCGAAGTGAATGTGTCGACTACATAGCAATCAACCCATGCCCGTCGGTCAAATGATGATCAATAGCTGATGGTTGGCCATTATACAACTAATGCACTTTCCTAGACTTCGCAGTCACTAACAACCACTCGATTGAGTTAGAAGAGTTGTGCGAGGATAGGTAAAAAACAACAACTAAGAAACAATAATGTTTTATAAGAATGCGTCCATACTAAAAATGGAGTGTGATCGTTTGTCCACATCCTAGACCAAGAGAAATCACTAGATAATCGAATGACAAAAATGAATAACTGTAGAAAGTGCCAAAAGATCTATAACAAAAGACTATGTCAACCCAAATGCAAAGTCCCTTACTCGTTTCATGATAAACTTGTCGAAACTCGAAGGATTGATAAAAGGGTGCTATGTTGAGATCCACTCCTTGATCAATTTGATGAATGCCACCATCACCTTTTCCCCGCATGAATGCAAGGCCTTAGCATAATCGGAAAATGATTTATACTCCTCCACGGACTTCCAGGTCCTTAGCATACTCTATTGAAGCTTTATATTGCTCAACTACCCCATCGGGACCTCGAGCTAAACCAGATCGTAGGTTATTAATCTCCATCTCTTGTTCATGAGCTCGAGCCTCTAAAGTCTCAAGAGACTCTTTCAAAGAAGACATTTTCTATTTCTAGTGGTGAGCTTCCTTCTTTTTTTTCCTCTGCGAGAGCTTTTAACTTCGATGACTAATGGCGGCTTGACTCGACAAGTCTGGTTGTAAGGCCACAACCTAACAGACAGGAGGTAAAATGATTAACAACCATTAAGCATGAGAACAAACCAACCAAAAGAATGAAGCATAACATGAAGCTTACATTTTGAGTGTAGACCACCAATACCCTTTCCACATCGTCGGTACTTCACTCACAATCACTCTGGTATAGGTAGGCACAACTGAAGACCTAAGGACCCTCATATCGGAATAGCTTTCAAGTAGGAGGGAATCCAAAGTCCGGAAAAGAGGAGCCCTCGCGCTCGAACCTGACTCGAATCGAGCTACCCCCTCTGGTCTCAGGCCATGGAATATCTTCGATAGGCTCATTCAAAGGTTGGAATGTCTCATCAATGGCATGACACATTGCTCCTCTATCAGCAGTTTTCTTCCTTTCCAATAGAATCGAATTTAGGTCGACATCACTCTCTTGCACACACTTGGGCATGGAGTCCATGGTCTCCTCCAAGTCGAATTCCACACCTGTATACATGGAAAACCCCATCAAGCTTAGAGAACAACAGATGGAGGTGGGTATAGATGTGAAATTAAAAGCAAAATATGTAAGAACCAACCATCAACAGGGATAAATTCCTCATTGCTTCCTAGTGCGGGTAGAGACTTCAATTCTTCATCCAAATCAAAATCCATATCTGCATGCAACAATTGAGTTTATCCGACAAAAAGAGAATAGCAAGTAAGAATATATGCAAGTGTAAAAGTATGAGAAGAAAAAAAAAGACTTATCGGTAGGTCGATCGGTCCCCAATATCAACATATTCCTCATAGTCAGAACTGATCCTAGGTCGGGTGGAATGGGAGGTATATCAGTTAGTTGCCAGATTTTAGCGCGTAGAAGAGGATTAAGCTCAACCTGACTATTGAAGAGGCGATTTTGAGGATGTATCCAATTGGTGTTGGAATGGAATTGACCCACGGAAGGTCGAACAAAGAAGAATCGAGATTTCTATCCACTGTTGGAATTCCTAAAGGGAACTCTAGAGGTGAAGAAAACCCACCGTCTAAAATGTCTTTGTACACAACAATCTCATGAGGGTTGGACCCTGGAAGCCTTTCTTTGAGCCTAGGGGCTATATAGATATAATTGTCAACACGATCAAATTTGTTAAGTGATTTTTCCAATTTAAGTAGGATTTATAAATGCTATAGCATTTTGGAAACTCAAGAATCACCACTCACCCGTCAGATCTTGCCCAATTTCCAAGTTTTGGTTCAAAGACATAGTCGAACCAATGTGTTTCTTGGGAGAACTTGGTCGAAAGCTCGAGCGTCAGCCAAACGGGATAGACTATCGGAGTCATGGGAGAATTGATCGACATCTCAAGGGAGGTCGTCTGTGAGCTTGGTCGAGTTGATCGATCGATTGACCAGCAAGTTGGTGGATGGTTCGGCTTTGACTGACCCATCCGACTATGGGTCGGTCAATTTGCTCATTATCACTTTCGTCAAATAAAGAAGTTAAGACAGTTTTATACATGATAGGAGGAAAGACAACAAAAAAGAAAAAAACGATGAAGGAAGAGAAGATGAAGAGGTTACCTTGAGAGTTTGAGAAATATGAAGTTTTTGCAAATGGATGAGTGGGGGTGATAGGGAGGTTTTATCCTTCTTATATATAGGAAAAATTTGAATTTTTGGGAGAAATTCTTCTCCTAAAACCAAGTCCACACATGGGGTGCAATTTGTATAATATTTCATGACTCTATGACATTTGGACTATTCGACCCGCTTACATTGTACCAAATATCGATATATAAAAAAAATCCCTTGATGTAGTGGAATGAAGATGCTACCCCTTATTGATAGCATAGACAAGATTTAGGGGTTAGTAATATTAGAGGCAACAACAATTGTCTACTATGACCAATAAGGAGAAGGCTACTCAATCTACCCCTTACGAAGAGGATTATGCCGCCTATCGGTACTTGGTCCCCTACAGTCTTGTTGGGCCATCTACTGCTATGAGGCCCTCTACACTCATGCAGGGTCGTCTACCGCTATGAGGCCCCATACACTTATGTTGGGCCGTCAACCACTACGAGGCCCCTTATACATATGATGGGTCATTTACCACTATGAAACCATCTACACTTAACTATAAAAATATCACTGAGATGGATGGGAACCGTTCAGCGGTTATCGTGGACACGACCAACCGTTGGATAGGTGGATGTTCTCCACTCAGGACATAGGGGTAGTGGGGGGCATTACATAGGACATATGTTGCAATAACCGTCCAATGGTTATATGGCTTCATGACATATATAAATACTCCTAAGGCAAGACAAGCATGGAACGAAAAATTCTATCTATTTGAATATGCATTTGATCTATTTCTATATTTTTTCGTTCTTGAACCCCTCACTAATTATCACACCGGAGGTAAAACAGTGGAGAAAGTCCCGACCTTATTTTGTAGGTAGTATTCGTTCATCAAAGTTGCAGGAGCACCTTGCATTGCCAGAGGCCACACATGCTTGTTTCATAACCATTAGGAGCACCTTGCACCACCGGAGGCCACACAAGTTTCTTTCATAACCATTTCGAATTTGGTTGAGAAACAATGTCTTTCAATGAATAATGAATTCGCCATTGAGTCAAACATAATTTGAGTAAAATCAAATTAAACAAAAAATTATTTAAAGTTAAATTGTCCTAGATTTTACTATCTAAATATGTCTTAGAGCATGCTTGGCTAATTTCCAGGAAAACAAAAGACTAGAAGTTATCCTAAACTTTTTTTTTTTTTTTTTGCTGAACATAATATTAAATATTAAATATTACTTTTTATTGATTATAAATACTTTAATTGTACCATACAACGTGCAATACATATTTGAATAATGTTATTTATCATTACTCTACATGTTTAGATAACTAGTTTTAAAAGTGCATAAATGCAAATTAACACGTCACCCGTGTACGGTAAACCCTAACATATCAAATTTGTGTAATAGTAATAGCTACTAATTCTTGGCTTTAAAATATATTTGCATTTCATTTTTGCTACAAAAAGTAGTTTCTTGAACGGTTTCTATCCAATTTGACATTAAGATGGCTTGCACCATTTTATGCAAGGTAAAAATACATAACTAAAATACTTTTAAGTATAAAATTTTCCATTACAAGCTTACAAAAACATTTCAAAAATCAGGTGACACGTTATACTAATCTATTATACTTTCAAAATATTATATGAATGAAATTTAGAAAAATCAGTTAATTTAAGATATTTTCATCAACAATGTTGACGTTGAAAATTATATTGATAAATTTCGAGCCAACTTAAGAAGATCATGGAGACTTGATTGATAATGAAAGATCACAACATATTTGATACAATGATTTCATCCTCTTTTCTAAAGAGATATTTGAAATATGACAAAGTTTAGGAAATATTGTAATGTGAAGTCTCTCGTTTTTTGTCCTCCTCCAATGCTCATCTCTTCTTCCCTTTATAGGGAAAGTCCTGCCTGTACCTATCATTTACCCATCTTGCCAGCTACAGTGCCGAGTTGAGAAAGTACATTCATTTGCATGTTTGGATTGGTTAAAGAGCTCGGCCTGTCAGGTCATTATGAGTTAATATCATATGCGGTCCCCAATAATTAATAAATTACTTAGGGAAGGAAGCTAAAGTACTTCATTGGTGTGAATAGTGGGCGCTGATGTAAGATTTGCCAAATGTCGCTATTTTGTGGATAGTTTGTACAATGTGTAAGAAATCTATAGTCATTATGCTTCCTTAAGCCTCGACTAACTACATGACTGAGCTGACCTTGCATTCCCGAACTCACTTAACACGAGCTTACTGTACAAATTGAACCGTATTTTGTCGACCTCCAAGGTCAGTCATAAAAAGCTACCCACAAGTCAGCACTTTGCCTAAGTGACGGACTGACCTTAGCGATACTGGATATATCTTTCTATTTAGGAATTGTACAATAATTAATGATACGGACAAGTGCCACACCATGAATGGCTGATGAGCTGTCAAGCATAATGATTTCTTCCTTTGGAAGTTTTAATGAAATGACACCGTTTTGAAGCATTAAAATCAGGCCATTGATTTTCCCTCCATTTTTCCATCATACGGTCCATATTGCACCTTTTAATATTCCTTTATTTTAAATGAGTTTCACCCTTCCTTCCCTCACTTTTACCTTCTCATCTTTCAAACTTTTTCTCCTTCGAATATTTTATTCTCATCCCTGTCACTTGTTGAGTGAGGTCGGTCGCATTCAGGTATTCCCTTTTTGCAAGAATACCTTTCATTTTTCCTGTGTTTTTGTTTTATTCCCAATTTTATATGAGTTCAAAAGAATCACAGGGTTCAGTCCTAGGGTAACCAATAGGAAAATTTCGTACCTTCTTCATCCACTCCATCATTCAGCTTATCTCCAGCCAGTTCGGACCATTAGGAGATCTTAACACATGTTCCCATCAATTCGATCTACCCAAAACAATTGACCATTCATAGAAATATGGACCAAATCGTAGGAAATGGGAAGCAAGTTCCCAAGGGAAGAATGAGGAAAATACCAAGGAATGGGAGGCAGATTCTTATAGGTCGGTAGTTATTGGTGATATGTTAGCTAGTTGGAGAGCTAAGTATAGTATCACTAGTTCGGTAGAGATAGTAATACCATCTTCATTTGACCAAGCTAAATTCGACAATCCTCCAAGCTGGCTTAAGACTCCCTTTCCCCTAGAATAATTCGTGAATTTTATCTTTGTGGGGAATAGCTCCTATCCAACTCTTCCCTAATGGATGGAGAACCTTGGTAGTGACTTTAATCTTATGGAGCAAATTAGGCCACCCCGGAATTAGTGTATCCGAATTCAATTCCCTCTTTTCATTTAAAGAGGATGGGAAAAACTCGGGTTGGTATTAACCAGCGTTAGGCCTAGTATCAGGGGTCCCTTAGTATTAGATATCCCTTCCTCAACAAAAAGGTGGAAAGAGAAGTTATTCTATGTACTGGGGGACTGGTATTTCCATCCTGCCAAAGTGAATAGGGAGAGTGTAGTCTTTTTTCTTTATCACTCCTTATACAAATAAGAGATCACCTTCGATTCATGTTTTAGTTTTATGTCGAAATCATTCTTTTAATTACTCCATTTTTCTCTTGCAGATTACAAGGCATCTTCATTGAACATGGCCACCCAGAAACAGGCCGACGCCATCCATGCTCTCCCATCAAGGCAAAGATCCTGTAAATTTGTGAATTCAGACACAAATTTATTCCAAGCAAGTCTATGGTAGTCCTTGCCTCCAATTTCGGTCTCAACCCGAACTGTAACTTCGGCCCCCATCTCTTCTCGTAAGTATACTTTATGTTGTCATTTTCAATATTCATCCTTAACATGATACTAATCTTATATTAAAATTTATTTTAGACCAAGATCTAAGCATGTTGGGATACAAGGCAGTAAAGGCGGCTGCAGCAACTGCTAAAGGAATGAAGAAGGACCTCCATGCCAAGGTCGTGGTCGAGAATGAGGAGACCGAGGTTGAGCCTTAGCAACCTCTAAAGAGAAGTCGATCTGAGGAACCGCCTAAGTAATCTACTCCGACAGCGCCTTCTTCTAGAAAGTCCACTTCTCCACTACCCCACAAAAGGTCACCTTCAGTGCCTACTACCATCCCTTTGACCACGGTAGCTAGCTCTTCGAGATCGCACAATAAATGTCCTGATTTACATAGACTAAATATTGACAACTTGGTGGGCCGCCGACCTGAGATTTCCTTAACTTTCTACGACCTCTCTCCCCTACTAGGGAGTCTATCGTAGCACTTATTCTCTTTTGAAAGAATCAGCCACTCTCCTTACTGAGAGTTGGAGTGAAATGGAGCAGTAGTACTTGGCTAAGATGCCTGTTGGGAAAGCTATTATCTCAGCCCAACTCCATAGCCACCGATCCATTCTATATATGATGTATGTAGCAGAGAAGGTAACCTTTCGAGTTAATTTATTTTAAGAACTCAATTTTAAATACAGTGTTTTTATAACTCAAGATCTTTCCCTGTTTGTTAGGTAAAATCTGAGCTGGATAGGATACTTGAGGTGAGAGATTAGGCCTCGGTCTTGTTTGATAAAATGGAGCAGAAAAGGCGAACTTTGCAGAAAAATAGAAGAATTATGAAGATCACATGAACAAGATAGAAGAAGAGCTAAATGCCAAGCTCACTACCGAGCTTAAGCTGATGGATGAAAACAAGGCTTTATAGCTTTGGGGAGAAAAAGCCATAGCTTGAGCTGAGAATGAAAAGAAGCGGGCTAACGAAGAGAGAGCTCGTGCTGACAAGGTTGTGAGGAGAGCTAAGGAAGTTGTCAAGAGGGAAAAAGAGTCAGAGCTTAAGGCTTCCAAGGCCGTTGAGAGTTGGAGGGCCTCTCTTGAGTTTGGCGCCCTAGCTCAGGATCCTTATGTGGTCGCTTTGGGTGAGATTATCAAACATATAAACAAAGAAAGGCCCAGCTTCGACAATACGTTCTTGGTGGAAGCATACAAGGAGCAGCAAAAAGATCTCGAGTAGTTGTCAAAGGCGACAGGGATTCAAATCTCCCCGACTGACGAGGACGTTGCTCATGAATTCATGCCTCCACAAGATCCTCAAGCCTCCTGATTTTATGTTTGCTGTATTTAATTTATGTTAAGTTTCAAAAACTTCTTTTGTAGTTTATGTTTTGTAATTCTAGTTTCGATCTTATTAATGAATGTTCGTTTATCAATCTTACCCTTTGTCTTGCGCGAAAAACTTTATTATTTCTGCAATTCTTATGAAACAAAAAATTATTATGTTCATTTAAGCTAAGTGTTGCAACACGTGCAACCTTAGCTCGGCCTATTGATGAGTATGGCTTGAAAGACTTCCTCGTAAGAAATCTTCCTGAGTGTTGCAGCACATGCAAAGCTCGGCCTGCTGATGAGCAATCCTTAAATGATTTTCTTATAGGAAATCTTACTAAGTGTTGCAGCACATGCAACCTTAGCTCGGTATGTTGATGAGTAGGGCTTGAATGATTTCTTTGTAGGAAATCTTACTAAGTGTTGCAGCACATGCAACCTCAGCTCGGCCTGCTGATGAGTAGGGTTTGAATTTAAGCTTTCGCAAAATTTTTATTTGTCAAAACACACGTCTTATTATAAATGATTTATGTGCGATACAAGGTACTTTTGCTATTTCACTGATAATATTTCTTAAGATGTTCTGCATTCCATAGGTGCATCAAGGGTCTACCCTCCATATCTTCCAGCTCATTAGCCCCTTACGTAATACCTTGGTTACTTTATAAGGGCCTTCCTAATTCTGTCCTAGAGATCCGGAGTTTGGTTCTCTTGTAGCCAGAAAGCATTTCCTCAATACCAATTACCAACCTCAAACTCTCGCTTCCTAACCTTTTGATTATAGTACCATGCATGGCGTTGCTTATACACCGCATTCCCAATTTCAGCCTCACTCATTTTTTCTTCTATTAAATCCAAATTTCCCTGTAATGCCTTCTCATTTTCTCTTTCTTGATATGTCATCCTCCGAATAGAAGGAATTCCTACCTCAAGGGAAATAACTGCCTCTACCCCAAAAGTTGAGAAAAAGGTTTCTCCGATGCTATTTCAGTACGTGGTGCGGTAAGACCATAATACGCTAGGGATTTCCTCAGCCCATCCTTCCTTAAGAGCATCAAGTTTGGATTTGAACGTATACTTGATGAACTTATTTACTGTTTCAACTAGTCCATTAGCTTGAGGGTGGTTTGGCGTAGAAAAGTGCTTCCGTATGCCGAACTCTTCGTAAAAATTAGCAAATTGAAGATTGTGAAATTGTTTCCCATTGTCAGTCACAATGGAGTGTGGTATTCCAGATCTACATATAATGGATTTCCATATGAAGTCGATAGTCCTTTGCTCAGTTATCTTAGTCAGGGGCTCAGCTTTTACCCATTAAGTAAAGTAGTCCACTGCCACAATTGCAAACTTTGTCCCTCCCTTTCCAATTGGTATGAGACAAATTAAATCAACTCCCCATTTGGAAAATGGCCAAGAAGCCATTACAGGGTTTAACTCCCCTGGAAGAAGCTTAATGTTAGGGACGAATCGTTGACATTTATCACATTTCCTGGCAAATTCTAGTGCGTCCTTCTTCAAGGTAGGCCAAAAGTGTCATTGTCGTATTATTTTATGAACCAATGACTGTCCACAAGCATGATTTCCACACACTCCTTCATGGACCTCATGCAAAGCGTAAAGCGCTTCTTTCTCGTTCAAGCATCTTAATAAAGGCAAAGAGTATCCTTGCTTATAAAGGACATCATCGATTAACGTGTACCTCATTGACCTCACTCAAAGTTTTCTTGCTTCAACGGGATCTTCTAGACATGAACTCATCTTCAAGTATAACATGATATCATCCTTGCATGTTGGCTTTGAGTTAGTTACCAAAGAGACGGTTTCCAGCTCTTCGATGGCTGGATGACGAATTCTTGCCACTGGAATGCTGTCAAATTGTTTTATCCCTTCACTTGTTGCCAATCGAGCTAAAGCGCCAACATGAGTATTTTGGGTTCAGGAAATTTGTTTGACTAGCACTATTTCAAAATTCTTGAACTCTCGTTTGATGATTTGAAAATATTTGTTCATCCTTTTTTTTTTAGCTTGGGAAGCTTCGTTGACCTGATTAACCACCAATTTTGAGTCACTATAAACCATCAGGTGAACAACCTGCATATTTTTTGCTATCCTTATGCTGCCCACTATGAGTGCCTCATACTCCGCCTCATTATTCAAGGCCCTGAATTTATAGGACAGTGCTTCAAAGAATAGCTACTTGTTGGGACTGATCAAGACAATTCTAGCTTCTAACTGAGTCTCAGCTGAGGAGCTATCCATGAAGAGTTCCCACGGCAGATTATTATGAAATTATTTTGTTCGAACGGAGCTGAACTCTACAACGAAGTCAGCGAGGGCTTTTCCTTTCAGGGAAGTGCGATATTTATACCTTATGTCGAACTGGCCGAGCTCCACTGCCCACTTCGCCATCTGATTTGAAGTGTCTGGCTTTTGCAAAACTTTCCTTGACAGATAATTGGTTAGGATTTCAATCGGTTGTTCCAAAAAATGGGGCCTCAGCTTCCTTGACGCTATCACCACTACATAAGCCAATTTTTCTAAGGGAAAATAACAGAGCTTGGCTTCATGTAGGGCCTTACTTACGTAATAAATAGGATGTTGTATTCATTCTTCCTTCCTAGCCAAAACAGCACTGGCGGTATGCATGGATACACCGAGATAATATAAGCATCTTCTCTGCCTTTGGTTTTGATAACACTGGGGGTCGTGCCAGTTGTAATTTTAGCTCGTTAAAAGCATGTTGGCATTCGGGAGTCCATTCAAACTTCTTTTCCCCTCGCAAGATATCGAAGAAGGGTAAACATTTATTAGTTGAGTTTGATATGAAACGACTAGGGGCAGCTATTCGCCTAGTTAAGCTCGCACCCCTTTAAGCTTTGTTGGGGAATGCATGTAACACCCCGAATTTTTTTTTCCTATGGGCTAAATTTAAGGTTTGGCATTTGGCAAATGAATAGTCCATGTCTAGTTTGGTCGTCACACTAAAACTTCAAAAGTTGAAACGATAAACTCGAACCACTTATTCACATAAATTATTTGTTTTTCTTATGTATAATTTTTAGATTTTATCGTAAGTTATTTGGGTCGTATATTTAAATATTTCAGATGTTGAAAAATAAATATCGATATTATACTCATTTTGAAGGTCATGCTAAATAACATAAATCGGCTTAAGTAGAAATATTTTTGAACTAATTGTGTCCGAGTTATTTTAGTAGGAAAGAAAATATATTTTTATAATATTTTATTTATAAAATAATAATGAGAGTGACGTTTACTTGGGAGTCTAAAAGTCATATTAGAATTTAATATAAAAACAAGTAATGATTAAATTTATTAAGATAATAAACCCTTAATTTACCTCAAACGTATTGATTTTAATTCTTTAATCCGGAACGTAAAAATGTTTTGATTTTTTTAAGCCGGAACGTTTTCTGCAATCAATTGGAAGTTAATTTTCAAAGTTTTAAATATATGCTTTCGAGAAAAAAAAAATGTTTGTCTCCAGATTTTATCCACTAGTTGCTATTTTATTCTTCACAAACAGTTCATTCTTATATCTACAATTCAAGTCATATTTTTGAATTTTGGGTGTCAATTGAGGTAAGAATACTTTGTGCAAAAGTGGTAAATTTTTATTTTCTTGATGTTATATAAATTTTGGCATGAAATACTCTAAGGCCTTCGGGTCGATTTCTATGTTAAATCCTTCGGGATTGACCGTTAGGTCAATATGTTAAA